>JAOEHX010000670.1:0-19742 GCA_025448015.1 Bolborhynchus lineola
CACTTAAATCTTCCATGTTCATTGCCTCCTACAGCCAGCAATTTAAGTAGGACAAAGTTCACCTATCTCCCCCACCTCTTCATGTTAGACCACTTGCCTATTCCTAGTTTGTTACTGCTCAGAGAAAGAAAATCCCATGGTATTCAATTATATCTTTTTCTTTCCTTTATGATCCCATGGGCAATACATGATTTAGCATATCTAGAGAGGAGCAATACTTTACTTCCCACACTTTAATCCAATTTGGATAAGAGGTTTGCTGCTTATAAAAATAAACCAGCAGTTACACTTTACCTCTGTGTAGACACCAACACCCAACAACATAAAGGTCACTCCCAAAGATGATCTAGATGAAGATGTCCCTGCTCATTGCGTGGGGATTAGAACCAGAAGCCCTTTGAAGGCCCCTTCCAACACAAACTATTCTATGATTCTAGCAAGAGTAGTACAAATTCAGGGCTAGAGATGACTTCCCTAAATTTTACTCTCCTTAGTTGAGACAGGAATACAGTTACTTGTTTACAGGTACAGGAGGGAGCTGCTGGGTACTCTTGGCTCTTATCACGTGTGACATTTGGCATTACTGTGCCAAATACATTCTCACACAAACAGCCAAGGACAGAATACCTCAACCATGGAGATGGGGCTATACTACTTCTACAGGGACCCAAGAGACTTTGGCCTGACCGTGTGGTCCAGTTTTAATTAAGAGCTAAGGAAATCATTACATTTAACATTTGACTTATAGTTGGAAGCTTTCAAAGTTTCACTAGTTCCCAATTTGCTATGTACACAGAAAAAACTGTTACCTTTAAAAAAGATAAAGCATCTAGCCAAATACAGCAACTTTAAGTTTGCCTGGTCTTCAGTCACAACCAGAACAACTCCAATGGAAAAATATTTTCAAGCGTGTGGGTCATATAAGACACATTTTTGAAACACACCGAAAAGTATTTTTGCACCAAGATAGGGGCAGGTTTGTGTTAAAAAACCAGCCATGCTCTCCCAAATCTGTATGGCTTTCTATGCTCTCAGAGTATGCCACTGAGGAAAGCAAAACCAGACAAAAACCAAGCATATAAAGACAGAATTCATGTTAAATTGGTGGAGTACAGGGATCCCAATGGTCAATGTGGCAGAACTGTGGCTTTCAAAGTGTGCACTCAATGCTAGGCAGCGTTAAAATGTCCAGCTGTGAGTTTCATGGGTTGCCCTTGCATTTTTAATGGTAAGTTACATCACTGACCCATACTGAAATTACATTAGCAAAACAGTTATTTGGCCCTTAGTAATTCTACTAGTGAGGAAAGTCCTCCTGAAGACAAAAAAAAATGATGTCCTTCCTTGTTCCAAGCTTCAAAAATCTATGTGAATACAAACCTTCAAGATTTGGCCTAGAAATGTATATGATTCCTAAAACTGAGGCCTGGGGACATGACTTCTCCTCATACAGTGCATGCTAAACTTCTTTCCCACATAATATTCTCAAGCAAAACAGCTCACTTTCTTCTAAAACCCCTACATGCTTAAAGCTGCATCTTGGCTCAACTGGTCCCCTGGAGGTACAGCTCGTATTTCAAAGTTACCTGAAGAAGCCTCACACCCAAGTGCAGTTCAGCATTCACAGGTTGGGCTACATTTGTATTGGCACATGCACAAGAAAAATCTACATTTCTTCCCCATTTCAGGCATTTCTCCGAGACACAAAGATAAATGCAAAATTACCTTTAACATTTGCAAGCTCACTTCTAGCAATTACCCTGGCTTTGCACTTTGTACCTGTATGCATTGAGGGGCAGGCTTTAAGCAGTAAAGGACTATTAATTTTCTCTCAAAGAAAACCTTTTCCATCCAGGAAATAGGAAACACTTTTGGGCAAATATACTGAAAAGAGCATATAGTCACAGTTCTGACAACACCAAGACTAAGCAATTTTTAAATAGCACCAGACTATTCAGGACACAGTAGTACTTTACACAGTTTCAAAATCAATTTCACATGATTTACAGCATGAACTTACTTATTAACCAAAGTGATTGGTTAATATATTAGAGACCTCTTCCCTTCTGAATCCTGAGAAAGAGGTTGAGAAGCCTCCACTTTAACCCACGGTGTGTGCTCCCAACACCCTACCAATATGCTACTGTTCGGGTATCTTCAAGTCCACCTCTGGGTACCAGAGAAACCTTAAGTCCTGTTTTTCCAGTATAGCAAAGTAGTAATTGAGGATGGAGGAGCTGTTTCACTTGCCCTTTTTTAGTCAGCTGTTCAGTGCAGACTGATCCATTCTGGCTCTTCAGAAGCAGTCTTTGCAAGGTTTAGGGGCAAAGCAGCCCTCTCAGGACTGACATTGTTATGAACATTTTACTCAATTACTAACAGCTGCTCATCCTGAGCACAGTGGTGCCTCGTTCTACATGCATTCAGGAAGGTTTGTACACATCCTGCTCACATTCAGTTTGCTGCTTGTCATTAGTTAATGTCCTGCTTAAGGATGTTTCACATCACTTGTTTGTGGAGCAGAAAAGCAGCACACAACTGCAAAGAGCATAAAGAGTCACAGGCAACCAGCTGGCACGTGTTAAGAGGTTACTACCCAGACTCAACAGAGATGTCTGACCACATTCAAGCTCCTGAACCAATGCAAATCCAAAGTACAAAACACATTTAAGGAAGCCCGCACAAGTAATTAACAATACAACCGACAGGCTAAATAAACTAAAGAACTACCAGTATTGCAAACTGACACTGAACAATCCGAATGAGCTTGTCAAGTGTCAGATGAGTGAGACAAGGCTGTAAGTCTGTCAGGCTGATCTGCTGAGACAACTAACAGGCAAGTTGCTGCCTTCAGAAGCATGTATTGCCTCCATGCAACTTAGTGGCAGACATTTGAAATATCGAAAACAAGTTTTCCAAGCATGCTCAGTCTCCCTTCAGCAACTTCAACACCACCTGTAGAAGTAATATATATTATCAGAACATGAAAGAAAGACTTTCTCTGGCTTTGCAGCCACTGTTGTACTTAAACACTTCAAAACTCTGAAGTCATTCTGTACTTTCAGCATTCTCTGATGGAAGTGTGAGAATTACATGTCCCCAAAATAAACTCTGAACTACATAAATAAATACAGCACTGTCACAAGCTTGCCCTCCTCTAGTTTCTGTTTTATAATACTTATCCCTTGTCTGTAAACATGACTGCTAAGACAAAAACATGTGAGGTCAGCAGCACCAAACAACTCTGAAATGCTATCAGTACTATGGAACATTAACAAACAAGGAGTGTATCAGCTCCAACAATTTTCTTGGCATTTTCCTTTTAGTAACCACATTCAAGCTGAGGCTTTTTTACTTAGAGAGGGGGCACTGCATTTTAATGCGGAGAAAAGAAAGAAAAATAGGCAAATAAAAAAACCCCTGTCTTTTAAATAGTCTGCACTTTAAAACCAATCTGTGACTTAAGCTGTTTAATTTGAAAGTACAGTTTAATAACATGGTGAGAAAGAACTTATAACATTAGATGCACAGCTACATAATTTTAATTATATTTAAAAATCTAATGAAGTTACAGTAACTACCACATATTAGAAATAAGTATTATTTTAAATTATAATATTTAAATTTTTTAATTCGAATTTAAATGCTTGAGAAGGACACAAGCATCACAGCCAAAATACAAGAGCACAAATGTTGACACAAAGCTGCAGTCCTGAAACTCACCCAACAAGAACCATGAGTTGTTGCTCAGCACCTTTGGAGCAAAGCACCACTTTTGGGAATAACTGCATGTTCTCAGTTTTGCAACGAAGAGCTATTTCTTACTGTTTCTGATATTAAAGCTAAGCATGCTCATATTTGCTGCACTGTGGTTTGCAAAAGTCCAGCTACGGGAGTAAGTATGTATTACTTGTTGCAGGTCCTTTTAAGAACAAGACTGAGCTTAACATTGAAGTGTTCAGGAAATCCTGAGCTTCTTTTTATATTCAGACCTGTCTTTTCAGGTCACCCACCCACATTCAGCAAAATGAAGAGGTTAATACAATCACAATAAATGTAATTTCCATCCTAACATCCTCATGTTACCCATTTCATATGAGTAGATTTAAATATCAGTGTTTCCCAAAGTTATAGCATAGTGCTTATTCCTTAACTTTTGATATAGAAGTCTATTTAAAATGTAAAATTCTGAAAAAAAGAAAAAGAAAGGCTGCAATCCCCACCCCTAAAACAATACCACCATGTATACCTAAAAAATACCACTACAGCAACACACACTGAAACAGCAAGAGCTGTCTTTACCTGCAAAAATAAAGGTCCCCAATACAAAAGTTAAGCAAAAATAGCAGAAGACCTAACACAAAGGGGCATTGAAATATTATAAATAACAACTCTCAGTGAAGTGGCAGACAACTGAAATCAAAGCTCATAAGAAAAGCTTTCTTGTTAATCAGAAGCAACATGGAATCTCTTTCTGACCAGAAATGTGGAGAGTAATCTAAACCAGCTCCAGCATATAGACAACTGCATCCTTTGACAAAACTTCAGCCTTTCAGATAACTGCTTGCAAACTCAACATGCTACAAAGATGGTTTTTGCTATGGAACAAATGAAGAATCTCTTAATTGATTTTTTAAAATAAAAATACAAATAAAGATACTCCCCACAGCCTATCAGTTGAGCCAAAGCTGGAACACTGCAACAAGATCCTCTTCTTTAAGTGTCTTTTTAAAGCATGCCAAAGCCATTAGTTAGAAGGATAATCTAAATAAAGTCATTGTTAAAAAAATAAAACTACATCATACCGTGTCTGAACAGCCAAAGAACTGGTCAGGGAAGAAGGATTATTTCCTGGCACAGTAATGCAGCAACAGACTGAGTTCTCCCTCTCTTTTTATTATTATATTAAGCCTTCACAATGTTGCACAAAAATAAAACTGAGGTTCGTAGCTCATCTGTTGAACAGATGATCAATTCCATAGAGCAGCAGGACTTTCTTTCTAGGCATACTGTGCAAAAATCAAAATAAAAGCTCACTTAGCAAGGAAAAGAGACTAAAGTCCAGCTTCTGGTTTTGTTCATTTACCAGGTCACCTCACCAAACCTGATACCTGAGCCTAATTATGCAGGTGCAATTAAGGATTCAACGGCTTTGAAGGCAACTGAATTAACTAGCGTAAGCGAGATCACTATCAGCCTACCTAAGCAAGACTGTACTAGAGCAGATCTGGGCTGGACATGTAATTTAATTCACACTCTGATTTCTGGATAAGCCTCAAACCTTCAGGATAATTACAGTGCGTCAGAGACAATGCTCAGTGTCAGTTATAGCATTTAAGTTGTGTACTGTTTGTCTGAAGAGATGTACTCAAATGTGAGGTTACCTTCCAGCTTCTTAAGCCATCAGCTTCAGCTTCAACCGTGTTCCACAACTCTTAAGGAATGACACTCTTAGTGAGAGGTTTTTTGCAAGTATTTTGGCTTATACGCAAGTATTTGAGCGCCCAAGTTTTCTCTGGCCCACCATTTTTCATTAGATAGACTTCTTCCTAACAGATGAGATTCTTAAGTTGATAAAACAAACCTCTAACAGCTACACTATTATTAAAGCTCTAGACCACACTGTACTATCTGTTGAGCTTCACCTTGAAATGCACTGGCAGAGTTAAGGAATTTTGAAATAGGAATTTACTTATGATAGAAAATTAACAGCAAATTGAGAGGCACAGTGGAATACATCGCTGATCAGAAGCTAAAAATGCAGCATGAATTCAAGTCAGCAAACTCACATGAAATAAATAATGAAGTGGTGTCATCTACATTTATAATGTTTTGGGCTGTTAACCACCAACACCGTCTGCTCATAGGCAATTTTAGGACTTTGACAGTTGAAACAAAAATAGCAGCCACTGAAGTACTGATACCTTTGATAATGAAAACCATTATTATGATTAGCATCTCAAGGCTATTTGCTCCAATCCCCTGAGATGTAAAATAAAACTGTAAACATTTTCAAAGTCATATGCCAAAAGACTTCTCACTATTAATCACACCCTTTATTCTTGAGGTTGTACTCTCAATTTCACTAGCATTAACTTTGTATGAAAACTGGTCCAAGCAAGGAAAAGTTGATGCTCTCACACCACCACAGTACTAGCTTGGTATAAGCAATAGCAAGGAGAAAGCAGCTGTGGTCCTCAAACCAGAGGGCTAAGGAAAAAGAACAAGGCACAGATACATTCACAGACAAAGTTATGGAGAGCAATGCAAGAATTTTAAGCCTACCACATGAGAAAGGTATACAGTCAGTCTAACGACAAGACACAGCTCCCTGAACCTGTTGGAAAACTCCTTGTTTCTCTGAAGTTAGTGAGAAAAGTCAGCTTCTGGAAAAACTCTGGCAGGTCTGGAGCAAAGAAGGGTTCAGTGCTGCACAACTCAGATCTGAGGTGAGAGCTATATGTATTCACAGTTCACGGAGAAGGGAGGGAGAAGGCATTGCTCTGAGCAGGCAGTAATAACTGGGAAACAATCTTCAGGAGAAATCCAACATTAGGGCATGAGAAAATACACTTTGGTACAGCTTAGGAGGCATCTCTCTAATATAGTCATCTGCAGTTTTATAAAAGCAGGGAGTGGTTGCTGTACAGAGATGCTGTCCAATGAACAACTTAAAGCATTCTCTCTCCACCTTACAAAGGGCATTGTTTAGAGAACAAATACTGTTACAGACAGTAACACCAAGACAATATTAACAGCTTGTATTGTTCTACACTTGTACTTCTAGCAACTAAACTCAGTAAAAATCTTGAACAGGTAAATAAAAGGTCTATTTACAGGAATTCTAAAATGAGTCACTGAATTTTCTGCACAAAATTTTCATCTAGAGAAGGAAGTTCACGTGCAAGTAGAAAAATGTGCTCTTTTAGAGCAACTGTGTAGAGGGGAAACTCACCGTGTCCAAGAACCGCAAGACTGTAACCGCACTTCCACTTGGATTTACGATACATAATCAAAAGCCACACTTGCAGAGGGAAAATGACCTGTTGATGATGGTGGCTGTCAACAATGGGTTCAGATCAGTTAGCTGCTAGTGCAGACAGGACAACATTTTTCAACACTGCGAGAGAAAGTCAGAGTGAGACCATATGGTTAAGCCCCATCCACATTAGCACCAAGCAGCTAGCATCAGCAATTGAGAACTATCAGCTGGGAAAGGAGTGGTGAGAAGTATACCTGTTGCTCACAGGCGCTGTAAAGAATGGTTTTGTAGAGGTTTATCAATGTTAGCTCTGTGTCTACTGGAATAAATGCACTTTGAGAAAACGCAAACAGGTAATTGCACACAGCATGTCCTTGTGTCCAATCAGTACCCCTAGTGCAGAGCAACTCAAGTACTTAGTTGTTCAAAGTTATTCAAGGAATTCAGAGACCAGTCAGTTGGTTTTGGCATGCTCAAGAACATGTTCTGGAATTATACTGGGTAAGTTTTACATTTGCAGAAGATTGACAGTTAAAGGTAAGCACTAGACAAGTACTGTCAGCAGATACCCCGGCTGTATGCTATGCAAGACCATGCAAAACAAAAGCATGAGAAAGCTGGCTTTAACTTCAAACTTTGAGTAGGGGGAGCAGGACCAGATGATCCCAGAGTTCCCTTCCAAAACAAATTCTTATGATCACTGACAAACCTGGCCACTAATGCAGAGGCATGAGCTTTGCATGCAGAAACTGAAGCACTGAATCACACAACTATTATTTATCACCTACTCTCACAACCTGCAGGACTGCCTGCACTTAGTTGTTACCACTAACATACAGCAGGAGCACATCCTGTAGTTAAACAATTTTAAGACAGCATAAAATACCACTGCAAAAGCAGCAGTCCTGCCTGCCACCCTGCATTTAGGTGTAAGGTTTCTGCACAACCATAGTATCAACAGATTCACACCCCAATTTGTTCCTCAGTTGGATTTACCTGGTTCCACACATGCATCTCAACACAGGCGCGGATCAGAGAGCCAGAACTACCTTTCCTACAGTGGGCTTTGTGTTCATTTCCAGAAAAAGAACAAAATTATATATTTTTCAATCCATGGACTAATTAATAGTGAGATGCCAGAATTTGTTCCTGAGCAGTACTTAAAAGCCGTGTTTAATCTTGAAGAACAAGGGAACATAGCTACTCCTATTCTTAACTTTGGAGCTAATTCTGTTTTCTTTATAGTCACTCTTCTACTCAACTTACTTTGTCTCTATAAGTAACAAAAGCTACATTCATCAGCAAAACACAGCTTTGTACAGCAATAATCTTATTAGCATGCATACTGAGTTAACACCAAGCTTATATGAAGGATATTTGAAAATTAAGCTTGAAAACAAGCACAGTAACAGCAATAAACTAAAAATTTCAAATTCTGTCTCAATTACACACTTGCAACATTATTCTGCCTTCATCAAGTTTAGTAATTTCCTGTATATTTCTCCATAGGACTATTTTCTATTAGCTTTGCTATGCTTAAGGGTCTAGGACTTGGGACAACTCAAGACAAGAGGAAGACAAGGACCATTAGTCTACTCACTTTTGCAGCATTACCAAGATAACAATGACCAAAACACGTTCGGGAGGCAAAAATGAGGCAGAGTTTGTCTGCTAACGTTAATGCAAGTTATTACCATAACCAGTTGCTACAATAAAATGTAGGGTATACTGACATCAACTCATCTTAGGGTACATTTGCAAAAACTCTTCTACCAATAATTGTTCCAAACCAGTCATTTGGTTGCATGCTGGGAAAGTATCTTCAAGCACTGTAGAAACTGCGTAAGGCCCCAGCAGAGGTGCAGAACACGTGTGTCAAGTTGGAAGGGAGGCAGGTGGAGGACAGAAAATGCGGTCTCCAAGGCCTGTAGGATGGTATCTGAAGACTGTCAAAGCTGAAGTGATGCTTCTGAAGACTGATCACCACCCTTACGGAGTAAAGTCTGAACTATAAATTATGGCTGAGGACTAGACAACTAAAGATAGACTTAAAACCACACTCAATCCTTTGGCATAAGAGTTAGGCCTAAGAAAAACTACTGAGTGCCATGGTTAAGGCTACACTGAAGACCAAATAGGAATTCCCACTTACTTCAATTACAATAGTGACTATTAATAGGGAGTGTAGAACTCCTTGTGATTTTAAGTGTTTGTATAAAGAGACACCTCTCTTCCCCACTTAGATGCATGTCTTTGAAGAGCTGAGCGGCTTTAGTGACACTAGCAGAAGGTAAAGTTGCAGAGCAGAAATCAGAACAGGCTCTACTTTAATAGAAGAAAGCTCAGCAGGAGCAAAAGAAGCAGAAGGGAAAAACCCAAGCTCCACTGAGTGCCATGCTGCCCCACACCAGCATAATGGAGGGGAATACTGCTCCACGCCAAGGGCTGTGAGCCACCTGGGCAGAAGCCATACTTTATGCACAGCTACTTGGCCCTGAGGGTTGAAAACAAAGAATGAACAGCCAAAAGACGAGGCCAGCAGACACAGCTGTCAGGCAGGGATCAGCAGACCTGTAGTATTATGAATGCTGCAGCCCATGTTGGCTGGCTGTTTTGCACTATACCCTATACTTTCCAGCAGTTATTTCCTTCCTTTCTTTGTCCACCTACCATAGCTCCTATTTGTGCTGTTTCTCACCCCTATCTCTTCCCTTTTTTGTTTCTACAGAGTCCAAGGTATTAAAAGCAGACTCCAATTCATACAGCCTACAAGCACTGCAAAATTAAAGTTTGCAATTTTTGGTATGTTTAGTTGATTGTAACATTACTTTCCCATCTCAGATTTTTATCAAATTTGAGTTTCTTGAAAGACAGTCGATGGACTCTGTTTATACTACTACCCTTAGTCACAGCATTCCAGTCAGTATTAAAGACAAGAGTTCACAAATAATAGAGCGTGCTGATGTAGCTTCTATAAATGGAGAGTTTGGCCACTGCAGAGACGCCTGATCTACAGCTCTCATTCACATAAACAGTCTGCAGTCACACAAATAAAAACTGCCATAATCCTTCCCCAAATTCCTGCAGGGGAAAGAAATTAAAATGATAGCAGATTAGATGGAACAGTTCTAAGAAAAATCAATAATGGTAGCTGTAAAATCTAAAATTAAAGTAAGTCTGGTTTTGATGCTTTCAGTACAAACAGTACATTAAATTTGGCATAAGACCAATGGAACATGAAGTTCTTGTGGACAATGTCTGCCAAGAGCTAGAAATACAGCACTTAAGTCTTTAAAGAACAAACAGAGAGGCTCAGACCATTTCTACTTCATGCATCTGGAAAAAAAAAAAAAAATTGAATCAAGGTGATCTTTCTGAGGGAACATTTGTATTAAATCTAATTGGTGTGCTTTGTGCAATACTAAATTGAGTGAATGCCAATTGGCAGAGAATCAGTATTTGTCATTTTATAATCCATCCCACTTGTGACAAAGGTTACAAACAACCTCCCACATCCCAAATCACTGTGCTTTCCTCCACAGCATCAGGCTTGCATCTCAAGGCAAGTTCTGTACCTGGTCACGCTGACACTTCTAAACATCTGACTCAGTGGAAGCAGAAGAAAGAAATGGGAAGAATGAACTTGGGGAACTCACACTGCACTATCACTTTTTTCACCCACCTTCACACTTGCTGGTATTTCATTAGTTTAAATGCCTCAGAGCAGAGCAAGATTTGATTAGCAATTGAATACTAATTCTCATTTCTGTGGTAACCTCCAAACATTAGCAAATTACACACCAACACACCTGCAAGTTTCTAACCTTTATTAAAAATAATGACAAAAAAAAAAAAAAAAAGCAGGGGAGAGGGCGGCAGACAAGCCTAACATCCATCTGGGTCTTTGGAGACATCATCCATCATCCCAGCACTCAAGTTCCTTTCCCCAGCACCTCCCACACACTGAGCCCCTAGTTGGACAGGAGAGTGTAGCACGCTTGTAGCTTTGCTAGGTTTTCTGCTATTACACATGGGAAGGCTTGCACATCCTTCCCCACATCTCCCAGGGATTCAGGAGGGAACACACCCCTCCTGGTCTTTAAGGCCAGTATGAGGTGCTGGCACAGAAGGATTGCATTACCAGCCCTGCCTTGGGAAACTGGAGAGCAAGAGAGGGGAAAACAGGCAATGCTGCACGTGACATCTGCCCAGAGTGAGGCAAGAAATTTCTCATGCCCTCTCACTCTATGTGTAAGCCAAGCACTATCTAGATCTTTAAAACTGCTATTTCTTGATGAGTGAGGTTTTGAAACATGTAACAAAATGGCCAGATAAATCTGACTGCTAATCCTCTTCATTAATAGCTGTAAAATAGCAGCAGCATGCCTACAATACTTGCTGTTGTGGACACTCAGAGACTGAAAGACACCAGACACTTGCTACCCTTGCTTAATGACAGGATAAATGAGCTCTTCCCCCCTACAACCAGTCCCTCTTGGCTTTAATGTAAAGGTTAATTCTTCCCTCATCTTTTGGATCAGGCTTCTATCTCTCCTGCTGTTTAGACACTGCCAACTTGAACTCACTCCTCCCCAAAGTTACAGTAAGTAAAAGATACCAAGAAATAAGCTTGTAACGCTTTCCCTCTAGAGGTAGGAGTTTCTCTTGCTAACTACGCATATCTCAGAACAGTGAAATATGCATAGTTATTTCAATGAGAAAAAAAAAACAAATAGTGTATATATAGGCATAGAAATTCAAAAGCAGTTGCCACATCTAAGTCACAAGTGGCTTGTAAGCCCCCACATTTTACTACAGCATCCTGGCCTTTCTTAGTCAACAGTGAGGTAAAAGGCCCTACTCTGTTTCCACATCTGCTGCTCAGAAAGCCTCAGACAAAGCTAATACACCGGCCACAACACTGATGAAGTTGAGTTCCTCTTACATATGTGTATGTATAAAAACATACATAATGGTTCAACCCTTTAACAGGTGCAGAGACAGGAGACTGAAGCAGGAAGCAGTCGTTATCTGAAGTGACAGCACTACCATCACAACTGGATCTCTGCCAGCTCTTTCCTGAAGGTACATTCAAGAAATACACTCCTAACACACACACGTAGCAAGCATTCAAGTTAGTTGCCACCACAATGACTTGTTTTTACAGTTTGACTATTATCTCCTCCCCTCTATTCAACTTCTAATATTCTAATATTCAACTTCTAATACTCTCAACTGATGTTAATAAAATTTTACTATTACCATGCCAATTAAACAGCAGAACAAGTTGGAAACATTTTCTGGATAAAAATAGAGATGGTCTTTACATGTGGCTTGAATTCATTCTTTCAATGCAGAAAGAGAGGACAAAAGAGTAAGTCACTTGAACATACCAAACTGCTAACGAGTGTACAGTAAGCAGTATTCCTCCTCTCTAGCCCAAGTTTACCAGACTCACCTGTGTTGACCATTTGAGCCCAGGTTGTGTCCTAGGGCTAAGATTAGGACACCCACCACACAAGCACAGAAGACATTATACTGGAGCATACCTGATTTAAGGGAAAACATCCCCTAGGAAGCTTTGCGTGGACAGCCACTGCATTCATCATACAGCTTTTTGTGGAGTTCTAAAGTCATATTCCTAAATCTGAAACCAAATTATCATCAAAGATTGACGATGAAGATGGGAACATCAGCACTAACTGAACAGTCCATAACTCTCTTTTCCCATACCTGAACAGCCACAAGTTTCCAACACATGAGGAACTCTACATTTTGTCAGATTTTGACACCCTTGGTAGCATGTTTCCTTTCCTAAATTCAAAAGAGTACTTGCCCAGCAGAAAAGAGCCATACCCAAGAGAAAGCAGACATCCTACCTGCGACATTAGCCAAGGGTTGAGGCCCCTGTAGTCCCTTCCACTGTAGATGTTCAAAGTCATCCTCCACTAACCATGAAAAACAGCAGCAACCTAAATACAGCAAATCAAATACCTACATGCATTTATTCCTTCCATGTTGAGCATTCCTCAGAATGTTTAAAGTGGCTCAGAGAAAAAGCAAACCAACCAACCAAAGAAAAAGTGTATTAGTGGGAAATGGAGGAACTGACATATTTTTAGAATTAGCAGTTTATCCCAAGAGGTGCATTACAGAAGGAAAATAAGAAACAAGTTCTTTAAAAGAAGCAAATTACTTTATAGCAATCCTCCATGTGCAATGCATTTTGGATTTTTTCCCTTATCCTCATACCAAATAAATAGTTCAGCTACATGATATGACAAAAGAGCCATTACTTGTTTTCCCAGTTGAACCTTGTGTCAAACCATGATTAAGGCAATATTTATTCTTGTAAAAATATTGTGCTGAACTTAAAATCTTCAGGAAAGCAGAAGGAATATCAAGGTGGCATCAGCCAAAAAACTCAGTTAAACACATTAACACTTTGGGAAGAGAAGCCTTGAGATTCTTAGCAGGAGTTCCTCAGGGACCACTTAACATTATTTAACATGACTAATTTGTCTTAGGACAAAGAAAATATACATGAGTACTCAAGTTTGTATGATTTTAAAATCAAGTCTTTACTAGTTAATACTCCTCAACCATTAGAAGCAGAAGGAACTGAGGACAGGGAAAGCAAGTACTCCAGGGCAGATCTGTAACCATCATAGAGGCATGATCCTAACACTAGAAAAGGAGCTACAAATACATAACCTTAAGCCTAATTTTCCTATTAGTTTAATGTTGCCTTAAAGCATCTCAATAGACTTGATGGTTAAGGGAGCCATACACGCAGGCTACACAGACACACTAGCTCCCTTACCAAGAGCCCACAGTTCCACATAAGCACTTTGTGTGCTGCCCCAGCCACTGCTGATCACTTCTTGGGCAAAAATGATCAGCTGGATGAAAGCATTTCAAGCTAGATCTAACACAGAGATGCCAGTTTGGTTGCCCTGACCCACCGAACAACTCAAACAACACAAATCAACAATATGAATGATTGTGATCGGGAGAAATTCTTCTTTGTGAGGCTGGTTAGACATCGGAACAGGTTGCCCAAAGAAACCATGGATAATCTATCCCTGGAAGTGTTCAAAGCCAGGTTGGATGGGACTTGGAGCAACCTGCTCTAGTGGAAGGTATACCTGCCTATGGCAGGAGGTTAGAACTGTATGACCTTTAAGGTATCTTCCAACCCAAACCATTCTATCATTCCATGATGCAGGTCAATGGGTTATCACCCTAGAGGACAAGCTGCAGAAGGGAGGGGGAAACTAACTCAACAGCTGCTATTTTCCAGTTGCACACTACTCCAGATGAACCATCACGCAATTAAAAATAGAAATAGCGCTTCAGAAGCACTGAAGAGGCAAGCAAGACAGGGCAAGATGCTCAAATCAGATCACTAAGTTTGTTCTTGCTATGCCTTCAGAAACTCTTGGAGGCCTTGAGTTCCACTAATGCCACTGGCAAATCTTAACAGTTGTCTTAAGGAAAACAAAACAGTCCCTTTGAATTTGATGTCTATCCCCCCACTTTGCCCATGAAGTAAGGAAAAGAGGTATTCCAGCTCAGGAAAAAGCATTCTGAAACACTCATAATGAAGTTCAAGTGGTTATACAGTTGCAGAAACACTGCATACAAGCAACTAAGTACATCCAGGCAGATGAATCAGTTGGCAATGGAAAAAAAAAAAAAAAATCATTGATGGTGGTCTACTTCAGGACAATTCTGTCGAGGCAGGTTTTTGTGTTTTCTTTACAGCGTTTTTCTTTTCTTTTTTTGTGGTTTTGGTTGGGTTTGTTTGGGTTTTTTCCCATCTTCAAGTCCTAGTTCAAATAAACTATTCCCCAAAGAATCTTAACCAACCAACTTGCTTCAATCCCATATCTTGCAAGCATCTACAAAATATTTTTGATACATCCCACTCAAAACCTCAATCAATGCACAGAACAGCATTCTCTAGTAGCTGTTCATATTATCAACTACCCTAATAATATAAAATAGTTTCTGTATCACTTCTAGTCTTTTTAACAGCAGCTTTTTCTTACTTTCCTTGCTGTTCATTTCCATGCTGTCTACAACACAGAGCCCCAGCCACTACAACAAACGTTACAGACCCACAAACGGAAATGCAGCCTTTAGTGACCAAAGCTTTTCTGCCAAAACCACACACTTATCTCCCAGAACACTTAATATGTAAACTAACAGGTTGACAAAAGCACTTTATCAGCAAAAGCTTGTCTGTATCTGGGATTTTGATTAACTTCTGCAATTAGATGGTGCAATTGCTCCCCCCAACACATACATGCCCACCCTAATACAGCCAGACCAGCACCCCCCTGGCCCAAGTATCTCTGTGCTATTAAAAAAAAAATAAAATAGCTTTTCCCAAAAGAAACACTCTCCTCCCTTCTAAAAATACATTTATGCAATTAATCTGCCACAAACAGGGTCAGCACAGAAAAACATCTGGTTGACATAGCTGCACAGACAACATCAAGGGGGATTGAAAGTGTTTTGAGCCAGCATGGTTGCTGGCTCAAATTCTTCTATAACATACTCTACTGGTGAACAAGAAAAGTACTGCAATGTGTCAACTGTATGAATCCTCTTCCCAACAGGAATACAATTATGGGACCAGAGTAAGAGGTTTTGACTGCTCCTGCTCTGACAACTACCATATACCATCAATTAGAAGAGTAAAATTATAGGACACTCCCAATCCTGAAACCGCAGCCAGAACTGCAATGCCAGGTTCAGTCCACTCTGCTCTCAAGTAAATGAGATTCAAGTCCAAAACTCAGCATTTATAGCAGTTACTACCATGGGTGGCAGTCAAGTCAATATCACTGAATTAATCAGCATGGATTAAAAGACAAGGTTAGCAGATTAACTTTTATTACCTGTTCATGAACTGAACCGTGCTCCTGCATGGCAGGAACCACAGGACACTGTCAATCCTTAACCAAACATTTCCACCCAGGCCCTGAGTTCAGCCTGAATCAAACAAGCTGCAGAACAGTTCACACTTGAGCCCACATCCCAAAACACCACCTCTCAACATTTACATCTACTATGCCAGCCAGGAGACATTGGTAAAACAAGACTGGTATTGATGATCACCCACCTTCAGCACAAGGTGCCAGCAGAGGACAACAGACTTTCCCTGTAGAGTTTTCCAGTCAACATTTCACATCCATTCATGACTACAGGGTTATTCCAGAAAGGTCATTTTGAGCAGCTAGCAACATTTGGTGCTCCAAATCACATGACACAGGTCAACAATAGAAGTCTACGACACAGGGCTCACCTAGGTATCCCATAAGCTGTGCAAACTGACTCGTGCAAAGCACCTCTTCCTACTTGAAACAAGATCTCCTTTTCAATCAATAGAAATACAGAATACTTGGAAAAAAACATATTCATAGTTCAAGGCTATAATTTTTCTGCAAAGCAAGTTATTGTCAATAGATTCACTGCTTTTAAGAAAATGCTGCAACAGCATAGAGCTTGCCTTTCTTTTAGTCGCAGGATGATTTCTAGCACACCAAAGCATGTCTTACCTGGCTTCTGAATATATTGATTCAAAGATTTTAAACAAGAAACACAGTCACTTGTGAGTATTAATTGCCACATCCACTGCAAAACATTAAGGCCATAAAGAACACCCCACGAAGCCCCAGCTACCCACAGGGATCAGATCTAAGCTGGTATTTTACCTTCTTCCCCAAGAATTTTTCCATCCAGGCGACTAACTAGGCCCAGTTAGGGATGCAGTATTAATTTCACAAGAATTGGGGGACTATAGTATGAGATTCACTGGTGCATCCTGTTAACCTCTCTATTGAAAGGAAACAGAAAGCAATCAGATGGAAACACGCTTACTTTTTCCACTGAAACTCAGCAGCATTTATCTGCGCTCGACCTACTTACTACACCATCTCTTTGCTGTCACTTCCTTTGACAGTTTGTCAGCACGCTTTTGAATCTGGAGATTAAGGAATGAACGTCTGGGAAGCAAAAGAGTTAGACTTCTTCTTGATGTATAGTTGAAACTTTTACAGACAAACCAGCCAGGCACACAGCGACCAGCTAGCAACAAGTAACTCCAATTACTGGCATCCTGCAGGAATTCTTAATCAACTGTGTAATTTCACTTACAAGTACGCATTTAAATGTGACTGATTTCTCATGAAACACCCTCATTCTTCCTTTTTTAGCTCAGGGCATGGACTAGCACCTACAAATAGCTTTGGGTTTTCTGCTTTCCTGTATTCCAGAGTTCCCATCTGAGAAAACATTTTTTATCAAGATATACTTGCAATTAGTTCCTTCCAAATGAATAAGTGTCTTAAATATCACTGGATCCAAGCAGATGATGCTCTACTTTGCATCTACAAACACAATAGCTAACTATAAATCCTGAAGTGAAAGGATCCTATTTTCCATGCCTACTTTCTTTGTAGAAACCAGCATTGATACCAAAGTACAAAACAGTTAGAGCAGACAGACTTTATACTAATATGTGAGCTCTGCTTTAACTGAAATACTAGTAGTTACTTAAAATTTTAATTTCCAAGATGAACACTAGCATGGCAACCTGAAGTGTTGAGAAATACTGTGTTTAGTAAGAACAGAAACATTTATTATGCACACTTCACAAGACTACACTCAGCATAACATAGATGCTCCTAGAAGTTTAATTCATGTGAAGCAGGAGACATTTAAACTTAAGGTAGCTGCCTATATACAAGCAAAACACATCCCTAAAGCTTCCTGCCAGGCCATTCATACACCTTCAAAAGAGCTAGGACACAACCTCACACACAACTAAACGAGTCTATTTTTCCAACTATGAGTGCTCCATTTTCTACAAACTGGGTTTTTTCTTGTGGGGAAGGAGGCCAGGGAGAGGAGAAGAGCAAGTGTCCCGTGCGGACGCCTGAACTACCATTACTCACTTCAAAACTGTCGGCCTAAACCCCTACAAAGCCACACGGACTGCACAACACCACATCTGGGCAGCCTGCTCAAGCTGAAGCTTTCATCTCCAACTAACCTACTGGCACAAAAAGCAATAGAAGATGTATCATCAACAGGTCATCTGGCCGCTTCTTTGTAACAAAAAAACCCCACGAGAAAGCTGCTGAACAGAAACCGGAAACAGCCTTTTTTTTGCCCAGGCTCCCCCCATCGCATGTTCAAAATGGAAAATATAAGCCCATCATTCTCCTAACGCAGAGCTGCCAGCTCTAGCTGAAATGCGTTGTAATTTTACTTGCCGAGTGGTGTTTCCAAGGCAGGAGTCCCAGCAAATACAAATGGGTGGCCTTTAAAAGGCTAAAAACAAGAGCAGAACAGCTAGGCTGCTTTTTGCTTACATGTATTCTAGAAGCTGCATTCTGCAGAGCTGAAGTAGCTGCAGGTTTTGAGGGAATAGTCAAAACAAAAACAAAGAGGAAAAGAAAACCAGCCCAGCTTTCGGTATAAAATCATAGTGACTGCTTTAAAACGTCCTCTTTGAGAGGCAAGAAATATTCCGCTGAAAACAAAATTGCTCCTCCTCTCCTCTGCCTTTTAAAAACCCTTTTTCCATGGCTGTTAGAGGCAGGAATGTTCCCCTTCTATCAGCTCTTCCTGAAACTGTGTTATTTAACTATTTTGGTGGGAAAAAAAAGGCAAAAAGAGTGAAAAGAAAAACCCGACCAAAGTTGCGCTGGCTGCGAGGCTGCTCACAAAAGAGCCGAGCCTGAAGATCTGAGAGAAACCTTCCAAATCCCTCAAGAAGCTTAAAATTAAAAAGGACACAACTTACCTACCAGCTATCTGGATTCTTCCGTACCGAAACAACATGAAATTCGGACGAGCTGGGGGAAAAAAAATAAAGAAGGAAGCTTTCCCACCACGATTTTGCAGGGCAACAACAGCAAAACAAAATCCCCCTTTGTTTTGTTTTCAATCCGCCTGCGTGCAGCTCCCATTGAGCGCTCCGGCACAGGGGGCTGCGTTAAGTGGAGCCTGGACTGGAGCGGGGAGACTCATTCCCCACCGAAAACAAATATATCGCCCCCACCACCCCAAAAAAACACCCCCCGAGCCCGGCAAAGCCGCGAAGTGTGAACATTGAGCGAGTTCGTGTTCTATTTCAAAGCGGTGTTCTTCCCGAGGGCAGGCGGCTCGGCAGCCGCTCCATGACAAAGAGCTTCCCCAGCACATCCAGCCCCAGAGCGGGGCTCGGCCAACTCCGGGGGGTGGGATGGGAAAAAGGACCCAAAAAAAGGGGGGAAAATAAAGAATAAAAGAAAAAAAAAAGAGAGAACAAACTCCGCAAACACCGGAAAAAAAGAACAGACATAGGGAATTAACGTAAAGACCGGAACAAAAAGGCAGCCCCGCCGAGGCGCAGCACAAAGCAGCAGAGAAGGAGGGTGAAGGGGGAAAGCAACCCGAGGAAGCGCCCCCCCCCACGCCCTCACGATACGGGCTCTGTCGCGACAGTCGCGATACTCACCTTCGAGAGGAAGGAAGCTGAAGGAAGAGGCACTCCACACCAGCAGCAGCAAACCCCCTGGGGAGGCCCAGAGCAAGGGGGAAAGGAAAGGGGGCAGCCTCAGCCTTCGCCCACCTCACGGCCGCGCGGGCGACGACAGCTCCGGCTGGGCGATAGGAAAGGCAAAGAACGTCCGCAGCGCTCCCCGCGGGCTCCGGCGGGCCGGTGCGGAGAGCGACAGGCCGGGAAGCAGCGGCTGCAGCT
>JAOEHX010000678.1:1187-15919 GCA_025448015.1 Bolborhynchus lineola
CTGAAAGTCAAAAACACAGTGCTGCACCAGCTACTGAGAAGGAGAAAAATGGCTGCTACTGCTGAACCCATCACACTCACCCAGCCAGTAGCTGCCCACCTCAAGCAGAGCAGTGACGGGAGATAGACTGAGCCTGGGAAGGAGAACCTGAACTGCCCAGCCAGCACAAGCCCTTTGTGGGCAAAGAATTGAACCCCAAAGTGGCTCAGGGTGCCCTGGAAGAGGTCCAGCCAGACCAGAGGAACAACTGCCGTGCCATTTTTCATTCGTGCCACCTCTGAAAGCTGAGCAGAAGTCACTTGCCCCACGCTGACCTCTCAGGTTTTGTCTGGCCACACTAATTGCAGGACCAGATTTTAATACTTGTCCATCTTTGTTGCCACGGGCCCTTTCCACATCTGTCTCCCAAATGTTTTTCTTTTCCTCCCAAATGTGCTTAACTATGACCATTGAACTGCCAGACAGGTCCATCTCTCATGAAGCCAAGTGTGGGTACCAGAAGAGGCCAAATGTACCAGCCCAGTAACTCATAGAGCTTCCAACAACTGACATCTCAGGGAATTCCTGCACAGTGAGAGACGCCCTTAACAGCTCTCACTGAATTTTTCTTCCATTATTGGTTAAGTCACGTTTTGGACCTGAAAGTATCACTGAAACGGAAATGCATTTTTTTACAAGGACAAAAATCTGCAGTGCATTTTATCAAAGCTATTTCTCCCATTTGTAACAAATCAAATCCGATCTCATCCTTGTGTCTCCTTAGGGGGCAGCTATGAGGCTCTTGGCTTCCTTCCAGCTTGACTATCAGGTGTCAGGAACTCGTGTTTTTTTCCTTATTTGAAGCATGGGAATTGTAGTCTTTGGGCTTGGGGCTTAACTTCTTCGTGAACTACATTTCCCAGAGCTCTCTGCTTCCGGCGGAGCCGCGCTTTCCCTCCGCGGAGCGTCAGGAAGGTAAGGTTTGGGGCATTATTCCCCTCTCTCTCTATTCATTCCATTAGACGTGCTCGAGCCAGGCCCACCCCTCGTCATTATTCCAGCACAAGAGACTGGGCTGACGTGGGGTTCCTTCTGGACTTCTGGCCTGGAACCATTGCTAGGAACGTGTTTATTTCCTGCCTGGCACTTGTCTGATCTCTGCCTGTGGAGCACCTTGGATGCCAGCCTCAGATCTCGATAGGTGTGTTGAAAGAGTTTCTCTTGTTGTAGAGAGCAGTTGTTATTTTGTAATCTTAGCAGTTTCACTGTAAAAGCAGCTTTGCATTTCACAGGAAGCGCTCTATGTTTTCTCTCCTACACTGCCCTGCTTCCTCACTTCACAGCAGCTCTCAAATTCGTCTGTTTTTTATCTCTTGTGGGCAGACCCCTGTTTTGTCTTCATTTCATCCCCTTCAGAACATTTCCTTCTGAGATCTTTTGATGAAAAGGGACAGGAATTCAGAGTTTTCAACAGTTAAAGCAATTTAAATACTGTCAAACTGCCTCAATAACCTTTGGAGAGCATCATGACAGAACGTATTCTCAAAGCAAATTAAAGGGTTTTTGGGAGACTTTGTCCCTTCTGATTAACTCACATGGAAAATTAAACCCCTTCAGAGCCTACCACAACTCTTGCTAAACAACAAAACAAGGTAAAAATAATTATGAACAGAATCCACTGCTGAGGTTGAAAAAGTAATTCAGACTGTGGAGGAAGTTGAATCTTCCCTGTAATTCAACTGATGATGATACAAAGCTTTGAGAACAAGAGATTAATGGAGGCAAACCTGCTCTTTGCCGCTAGCATCAATTTAGTATCATGATACAGCTGAACACCCAAACTTTAAATGCATTTAAATATTGCTCTATTTATTGACAGAACTGGTCTTTGGGGGGAACTGGGGACTTGAGGCAAAGCCATTTAGACATAGGAGTCTAAAAACCATCCAGGCACTGATGCACACTTCATCAAAAGTACTTTGGTGCAGCCTTTTAAACAAGTAAGCTCTCCAGTTGAATCCCTCCAGCTTCCCAGAGCTGCCCCAGACTTCACAGGCACTGCAGGTTTCCTGTAGGCAGCACCTATGGAACTTTGATGGCTGACAAGCTGCACAGAGCCCTCTTTCAAACCACTGCCTGAGACATCTGAAGGGAGTCTGAAGCTGGCTGAGGGCTCCCAGTGAGATCCAGTCCCTTAGGTGTCCTCCCAGTAATCTGTGATAAGGAGGGCAGGAGAAGCATGAATCTGCACCCAGTCATCCCACATGACCAAGCTAGCTTTAAACACCAGACTATCAGGTGCCTAAATAGTTCTTTAGAGATCACCCCCTTTTATCAGTAATTAAACTCCTTCCTCCATCTTCCAGATCTCATACAAAGCAGAGAAGGCAGAGCAAGGGTCTTCTGGGGAGGAACCAGGCACAGAGTGCCTCTGGGGTTGTATGCTTGGCCTTCCTGCCATTTCTTCTCTGCCCTGTAGCACATACCTAGGAAAGACTGCGTGCTCAGGGCTTTCTGGGCTCTTCACAAGTCCTCTTAGGCAGCTGTTCTTCACACCAGGATGCAAGAGTGCTAATCCTGCAAGTCAAGGACGCTGACTTTGTCCTTGTACCTTTAGTAGTCCTCAGTGTTTCCCTCAGTCAAAGGGACATACAAACACTGTTCTCAGAGGGTGGGCTTCTAATTATTTAGCATTTCCAAAATAAGTTGTGTTTTTTTACCAAAAAAATGAAAAAGCAAAGAACACTTTGCATAGTTTTCCAGAAAATCCCATGAAAATGGAATTAAGGACATGCCCTTTGCTTTCTTTTACCTGCCATGTGTTCTGTTCTTGACTTTTAGGTGAACATGTTCTCTGCTAGGAAGTTGTCTGGAGTACACAGAACGATCAGCTTCCATAATTTCAGATCCCATTCTGCATCCAGAACCTCTCCAAATTTGGCTTTCGTGCCAACCTGTCTTCCCCCAGATCCTATAGAAGTAGAGAAGCTGCAGCACTTTGTTTCTAACTCCAAGAGGCTGTTTGTAATAACTGGAGCTGGGATCTCAACTGAATCAGGGATCCCAGATTACCGCTCTGAAGGCATTGGGCTCTATGCCAGGACAGACAGACGGCCCATGCAACATGCTGAGTTCATCCGGAGTGCCAGTGCCCGGCAGCGGTACTGGGCAAGGAACTTTGTGGGCTGGCCCCAGTTCTCCTCCTACCAGCCAAACACAGCACACTTGGTCCTAAGAGACTGGGAGAAGCTGGGGAAGCTGCACTGGCTGGTGACCCAGAACGTGGATGCCCTTCACACCAAGGCTGGGAGCCAGCGCCTGACAGAGCTGCATGGCTGCACACACAGGTAATGTCTGGTGGTAGATGATGGTTGATCCTCTGGTCTCTTAGTGTTAGCTGCTGAGAAAGGAGGCACAATGTCAGTGCTATGTTCCTGAACATGACATTCGCAAAGGTGGTGGTTGGCTGGGGTGGAGAAAAAGATCGCAAAAACGTGCTGTCCTCATCACAGTGTTTAAGAAACGTGACCACTACTCTGTCTTGTTAGAGTATTATTTGGATCATTTCCCCTGAAGCCTGAATCAGTCAGAAACTCCCCTTTCCATGCTACAATATATGTCCTCTTAGTGAAGAGAACAAAGGGATCCTGAGGACACAAGGATTATCCAGGGCTAAGCAGCATGATAGTGGTAGAAATCCACAGGACGAGTGGACTGGAGAACGGCTGCCACAGCCTGGCAGTGATCACACAGTTTCCAGATACAAAAGCATGTGCTGAACTGGAAGAGAGGATGCCAGTACGGTTCAAAGTGCTTCCTTTAGAGCATTCCTACAGAGCAACAATGGGAGGTAGGAAAACAGCTGGTTGACCTGTACTATTTGGTAAATAAATGTGGATAATTACTATAGACCTTCCAGGCCTTCTAAGGGAAAAATTACAGGCTCCAGCTCTTCAGCTCATGTGCAGCTCTCCATTAAGACTTTCCTCTGAATTTCAGGGTTTTCTGTCTGGCCTGTGGAGACCAAATCTTGCGCTCTGAGCTTCAGAAGCAATTTGAAGCTCTGAATCCTACCTGGAAAGCTGAAGCATTCGGTGTGGCTCCAGATGGAGATGTCTTCCTGACGGATGAGCAAGTGTGTAATTTCCAAGTCCCGGCCTGCTGTAAATGTGGTGGAATCCTGAAGCCCGACGTGACATTCTTTGGAGACACAGTTTGCCCGGAGAAAGTGAATTTTGTGCACCAGCGCCTGGCAGAATCAGACTCCATGCTGGTGGCAGGATCCTCTATGCAGGTAAGTAGGCTTTCCTCCCACACTGCGTTTCCTGATTCTGTGATACTCTGCCTGCAGCAATCCTTGGTCTCACAATTTAGGACTAGTGCTTGTGGATCCGAGCAGCCTCTCCAGAGCTTCTTTGTATTTTATGTTTACTCTGGTTGGGATCTGGCTTTACAGTTGGCCTGTTTGGGCTTCTTGTCACTCTGTTGCCAGTCTACTTCATGCTGCTAGGAATAAGTCCATTCAGACCTCTCTCTGGTGCCTCAGCCATCAGGACATTGTAGGCTCACAATTGTCCCTAAAGCCAAGATGCGTGATACAATTCAGTCCTGCAGAGATCACCATCTCACATCTTTGTGCTTAGTTTTTTTAGCCTTTGGCAGCATTCTGGGCCTCATGGCACACTGTGTGAACTACCAGATTTCTGGTCCTCTAATTCCTAATTAAATGCTCAATAAGAGAACAAAAATACCTCTGCTTTCTTCTTAGTATCACAATGTGTTTTTTTCCATTTGCCTCTTATCTGTAAGGTAAGGTAGTTTAGAAACCCCTGTTGTCTAACCTGTGGAAGCTTTTGGAATAGAATTTGTCTGAGAGTGTTTTCTTTCCAGGAACAAGTTCTACTACATTAAAAAAAGTACGCTAACACCTCCCAGAACAAGGTAAAACCAAGGCTGCTTCTCTTGGCTTCAGGATACTGGAGACAAATTCCTTGAACTTGCACTTTTTAAGCTTATAATCTTTTGTACAGGAATGATTGAAATGCCTTAGGTTCATTCTTGTCCTACCTAAGCTGAGCCATGTGAGAACCATCAAAGTAGGAGCATTTAAGTACTAGTGATAACTAATAAAAAGTGCTGCAGAGATTTACTGAAGGACAAGGACATTTCCCATCAATGTACTGTGAAGTTTCAGTTTCTATAAAATTGCAAATCCTTCACTGACAGAGGTTAAGAGCTTTTCTTTTCTGTGCGCTCTTGGATGACTTCCTGCCTGAACTCAGTGCAGTTTCCTAACATGGCATGTACATACAGCCCCTCTTCCCACAGCCAGCAGCAACTGGTTTTACTTTCCTTTCTCCTTTCTGTAGCAATTCTGTTGCCTAAGATGCTGGAAATTTTGTTTTCTGGTATTCCTGCAGGTATACTCTGGTTACAGGTTTGCTCTTGCTGCCCGGGACAAGCAGCTGCCGATTGCAGTCCTTAACATTGGCTCCACAAGGTTAGATCACTTTGCATCCTTAAAACTGAATGCCCGCTGTGGAGAGCTGCTGTCTTTGATCATTGCACCTGACCCAACAAGCTGAGCTTCAGGAGCTATCAGGAGTAAAATTATTCCTACAGGGTGAGTACCTGCCCTGGTCAGTCACCTTACAGAGTAAGGAGGTGGCTTCCCATCAAATGCTGAGACTGAGATGGGCTGATGGGCCTTGATACTGTTTCTCATGATCTTAAACAAAAAAGCATACCAGGTGCTAATGTTATCAGCAAATAGAGCAAGAGTAGCCAGAAGACCCAGCAGTGTTGAGTTCCAATCCATTTATCCCTATCAGAAACCTTCAGGGGATCATCTGCAGATTCAGAGAACCTGATCAATACTCTTGCCTTTGCTACTGACAATTCAAAAGCTCTGCCTGGTTGAATTGATCCAGCTAATCCTCATCAAAACACTACTGTTTAAAAGAATCAATTCCACCTATAAAGCAGCTTTTTCCCTCCACTCCTGAAGGAGTCATCATCTTAAAGGGGTAAAACCTCGAAGTAAGAGGCAGCTGAGATCAAACGTACCGCCCTTGATAGCACCAGGAGAGGGCAGCAAGCCCCACACATGTCAACGTGACCAGTTTTCTCCGTTGAAACCGTCTGCGCTTACCAGGAAAGAGGATGATAATGAAAAACTTTTGGTTTTGAGGTTACTTTTGTTACTGTAAACAGTGCCTTTTCAATCACTGGGACGGGATAATGACACTATCGTATCTGATAACAAACTTCCTTTTTTATAACTGTCCCCAGGGAAGAACAAGGGACAGGGATTTTGACTGGACAACTTGAGTCTTTAACACAGGCGGGCGATGTGGAAAACCACAGGTTCTGCTGGAGCATCCAGTACCAGTAGTGGGCAGCTGTAGAGCATGCAAAGAAAAGGAGGTAAAGGAACTGCAGTAGTCATTAAAATAAAAAAGAAAGGTTCAAAATAGAAGCTGAACAAGAATATTGCTCTTGTAAGATACTATTTAAAAGCACAAACTGTAGCTGACATCTTTGGGAAGGAGGGGAGTCAGCATTTCTCTCCACTGGCAGTTGACAAGCTCAACTGCTTACTACCTGAACCCTTAAAAACTCGCATACTGGGGAGATGCCAGAGGAGTTACTTTAAGCTAATTTGACCAGCACTGCTTTTAGCGTGGCTGCGATGTCTTCCAGAATGCATTTCTTTAAGATGTTATTTAATGAATGCATTGTTAAGTAGTGAGTTAAAATTGTTTACAAGATTGATACTATTTGCATTGTAATTTCCTCTCCCTCCTATGATTTAAGTATAGTCTCAACAGCCAGTTCAGATTAATTTTTTCCATTGCAAGTTCTAGGTTGTAATTGCTAACAGCTGATGAATTGAAGGAGAAATACAGCTAAATCTGTACAATAGGTCTCCCTCAGGAGGTAATCTCAAGCTATTAATATAATATTAATAATTTTCCACACTCCTAACAGGAGATCCCTCACTACTGGGTAACCACTTTTGCTACTCCTTAGGATGGTAATTTAAACCATATTAAACCATTTATGGGTAAAAGACAGAATCTTGCTCAGACTGTAACACTTTATGACCTGACCTTCTTCATAAATCTACCAATTCCCTCCTGGCTAGCTATGAAGGAGAATAATTGTTAGGGTCTTCCAAATGCCCCAGTCCTACTCTCCATATAACATGTCCTGTATTAATATTTTGACAAGAACCATGACAAGTAATTGGAAGTAAGGATGCCAGAGTCAGCTGCTGAAAGGTCAAGTAGCAAAGCGAGCACAACTGACCATGTCATGCAGAGTTCTTTTCTGCTTTGCTGTTGATTCAAGTCCATGCTAGGAGGGAGGAAATAAAGCACAGAATCTGAGGGATACAGAGACACTCAGTTTCTGCAGGAAGTAGAGGGAATTAAGATACATAAGGCATTTCAAGATCTGGTTATTATGGGTCAAAGGAGAGATGGCTTCGTGTAGAAGCCAAGCAAGGTAAGTTCAGAAGCCTTACTTGCATCCTGCTCTCGTTCAGTGGAGATCTCTTTCCAATGAGATGGGTATCTACTGTTTGGTGGTGAAGAGAGCTCACAGAAGTCACTCCATGTTTAGCATACTACAGCTATCTGCTAACCAAAGCTTTTGCAGAACCATTGCCAAGGCATAGCAGAGTCTCCACACACAGGCTGAGTGCTTGCACAGGATGTTTATTCACATAGGTCTTTTCCACATAAGAAGAAAGATTTATGCCTCCTTAGCAGAGGAACTGGGGCCAGGTTTCTCACTGTCTGTGTCCTCTCCTGTATCATCTTGAAACTTGCATGATGTAGATGTGTTAGAAACAGAGGCTGCAGGTTGAGTGCCAGTAGAGCCAGAAGGCTGAGGTGTGGGAGTTTCTCCAGGTCTAACACAAGAAAACTTTCAGTGAGGACTTGGCATTGCCAGTGTGACAGGTAACTAAACCTCTGTCAGCTATCCCTGCCTCCAGTTCAGCAGCTGAGCCTGCAGGAAGGAGTCAGGGTCTCTTCAGCATCACTAATAAAAGAGTAACGTTACCGTGACCCTCCACTAATTACACTATATACTTTTAAGTCACTAGGCCAATGACTTACAGTAAATGATCATTACAGTAAATTTCCTGTGCATGGTTTATGACTATATGTTAATGAGCATATATACAACAAGTATATGAGGCTGAGATGAAGGCGTGAGGGGTTTTCTGCTAAGCTGATCAGGAATATTAAAATTTACTTCTTTTAGAGCACTTCTCCCTTTTGCACGTTCTCCGAGACAACACATAGGAGTTCACTCAGATGAGAAATGCCACAGAAAGCCTAAAGTTCCAAAAGCCAGACCTGCATCACTCTTAATGCTGACACCTTTCCCTGTCACTCCCTGGGGTCTATTTGTGTGGGAAGATGCAATGCGGAGAGAAAACAGCTATCAGAAGAAGCTACCTGCAATGCAAGTACCGAGCAAGGACCAATCGTGAAAGTTCGTGTTTTGCAGCTTAATGTACTTACCAGCCTGGAGAGAGCTATAGATACCTCCAAGGCTGAGCACTATAGGATGTGAATTAGCCATGCTGTGGGAAAACAACAAACTCAGTATTCAAACTAGTGTTCAGCTTTGTTCTCTCAGCCTATGGTGAATTTGCAAAGGAGAAGGGGTTTTAAGGTGGGAGAAACATTGTTCCTAAAAGACAAAAGGTGGTAATCTTTGTGTTTCTGGCTGGAACTGTAGAAAAATAGTGTTGCAGTGCCTGAGCAGTGTTGTCTTCCCCTGTCAGCAGGATGGAAATGCAGATCCTTTCTACCTATCTTGTCTACTTTAAGCTAGCTTTATCCTCCGTATGATTCAATCCTCACCTGCCTTTTCTGGCTCACTGTTCTTAGACCAGTCCACCAGTATTTTAGATCCAGGGCTTGGAGTCATAGCTCTCTCCACCTATGGAGAAAAGTACACACCCGACAACAGCACAAGGACAGGTTTTTACCATTGAATCAGTTGAATGAACAGTTTATGTCCTTCCCTTTTCCTCACAGCTGTTCCTACTAGGACAAGCTCCTGAGGTTTGGATAAAGGAATTTAGAGTGCCTTGTAATAGATTTTTCTACCACTCCACTGGAAGTGGAGTTGGGTTTACCCAAAGCAAATAAAAGCTACTTCCTGTTTGGCAAATCTTGTCTTTCTGGGCAAATTCTCAGGAAAAACTTCGCAATCAGCTCCTGCAGCCTGAGAAAGATATTTCACATGCTGTGCTCCAGTGAGGGCAGCATAGCCTGCAGGTGGCCCAGAGGATTTGTGCCTGGTGAGTATGGTGTAAGTGCAGCCTCCCACATTGAACAGTCAGACTGCTTCTACTGACAAACCTGCTTATT
The DNA here is from genome assembly GCA_025448015.1 of Bolborhynchus lineola. Taxonomy (NCBI): domain Eukaryota; kingdom Metazoa; phylum Chordata; class Aves; order Psittaciformes; family Psittacidae; genus Bolborhynchus; species Bolborhynchus lineola. Next base: position 10,562 of record JAOEHX010000678.1, read on the forward strand.
CATGACTTCTGGAAAAGGACTGAAGACCCCTGGGCATGGTGAACTTGGGAGGTTCAGGAACCTTGGACTGGAGTTGATTAAATCTACCTTGAAGATTGTCCTGCTTCTGATGTGTCCCCTTCCCAGTCTTTGCAGCTATGAGAAGGAAAAATAGTATTTCAAAGCAATGCCAGCTTCCTGGTTTCCTCAGGCTATTCATTCAAAACTCATGGCTTGGGCAGGACAGATGGAGTCTTCTTTCAACCTGTCCCAGGGCAGCCCCAGGTAAACAGCAGCTGAAAGCAACAGTCCTGTGAGGGTGTCCAGAGTCAATGGGGAAGGAATGAGGAGGGTCTAAGCCAAACTCAAAAGTTTCTTATCAACACACCATTCTCTATGGTGTCTCAGTGCAGGGTCTTTTGAGATCTGAGTTAACTTGACCCTTGCAGTTGTGGTTTTAGATTACAGAAAAGACAACGGTGGTGAGAGAGTAAATTTCCAACAGAGGACTTTACCTCTCCAGTCCTACTGGTCTGGCCATTTTCATCCCTGATAGATACTGTGAAAATACCTTTCAGATGCCAGATTCCTCCTGGCTGATGCTTTCTTTTCTGTAGGGACAGGAAATTCTGGCAAATAAGCTGTTAAAGAGCTTTGATTTGGTTGGTTGGAGCCTTAAAAAAAGAGATGTATGATGTGTTTGGAATAACAACACAAAGGATTTTCTCCTATCTTATCAGGTCTGTGGGCTGTTCTAACTGCTCTGTCACCTACTTACCTAAGTCCTGATAGATAGAGGAAATCATGCAGGGGATACAGATGGACAATAAGAACTTCATACCCACTCAGGTGAAAAATATGCTAAATATAAAAATCATAAATAAGAAATTATAAATACAAATAGGCTAAAAATAAGGGGGAGAGCATTTTGTGTTAGAGGGCCTTGCAATGTAGAGCTGTGACTTTTACACACTTCAGGGAAGCAGTTTTGAGCAAATGACCTAAGTGCTGCTTGCCCTTGTGGATAATATCTTCTAAAAAAGGCCACAGAATATCAGCCACCTTTCTGGTGGTTTCCCTGAGCTCCTTCTGCAATTCAAGCTGGCCATTCCCATGGAGAGAAGCATTTGGGAGCAGCAAGGAAGGCAGCAGGGGCATCTCAGCAAGGTGTGGGCTGGACCCTCCTCTGCCAGCAGCCTCCAGTGACCAGAGCCCAGAACACTGAATGCCTTTTCCTCTCCAGCTTGTCCCTTAACCTTCTGCTGAAGTAGTTTACTATATGCTCTCAGGCTGTTACCAAACCCACAATTTGCAGTTACAAAGACAGTACTTGCTAACAGCATTTAGCAGACAAATCATCTCCACCACTTTATACAGAAGGAGGTATAGCTCCTTCTCCATGATGGACAGAGAAGGTCTTGCCCTGGTTTTATGGCACATACTATTGGGATGCAGAAGATCTGGAGTCAGTTCTACTGGTCACTGAAACAACACTACGCCTTGGTGCATTGGTGAAGGGAGCAGAAGTTCCTCTTAGCAGGCTTTTACCCACCTCCCCCATGTAGATACAGTGTGAAGGAAGCATATGTTAGTCATAGGCTAAAGCACAGGGAGGGAACAAATAACCTACGAGTGAACCTCATCCTCACTGCTAAGAGGCAACAGCAGTTCAAGGAGATGAGGCTGCATGAGAGAGCAATTAAAGCAACTTAATATCTAGGTTCTTTCTAGGCAGAAGTATGTAGTTCAGCTCAATGGGGCACAGGCAGATGGGCATCTAAGTGCTTGCTCAGCAAACCCTCACATTGAGAAAGGTTCATGGCTTTAGGTTCATGGCTTGTACACACTGTTGCAAGTCATCCCTTCTGCTCCCTCACTTGTAAGAGTCTCCCCTGATGCTGGGTTCTGTTCACCCTATCTTAAAAAGACTTCTGCTGCCTATAAAACTGGAATAAATAGCATTCATGTACAAAGAGACACAGCAGAAACACTCTATTTGTATTGAACCTGCTCTTTTCTCTCCAGGTGGCAAAAGAGCATCTAGCTCTAGGAGTAGGCATGTTTTAGTAGATATAAGCAGTCTAACACAATCCAGAAAGTCACTAAAAATGTCAGAGACAGCTGGGTAAAGTTTTTGAGTTCCAGTCTTCAATAAACAGTCACTGATCTCTCAAAATTATCATGAAAAAAAGTATTCTGAGGCTTGTTCCTATCTCCATACTGCCTGACTTTCCAAGGACAACTTTGCACAGCAATATAGGGTAAGAGAGGTGGCCTAAGAAACATATGTGGTCCCCATTCCTATGTCAGCAGCATTGGAATTCCACAGCCTTGGCATCCCACCAGCAGACTCAGCCACCAAAACAAATGCATGATAAAGTCTGTGGAGCACTCACTTTGATAGCTGCTTATTTCATTTGACACCAGCAGAGCAGCGACTGGCTGTGCGGATTTTTGCACATCACAGACTTCTCTCTGTCTAGCAGCTGGCTATTCCTATACTCCAGCTTGGTGGGCTACAGGAGATTTTTGGTGTTGTGTACACAGTGTAAGCGGTGTAGTTTCTCACATAAGGCATGCAGGTGGTGACCAAGAAGCCGCAGGCCAGTGAGCTGGGCCAGTCAGGGGAGTGGGGAGGGTGTGAATCAGGCCCCAGAGAGGAGAGCCACAGGGAAAAGCAGCTCTGCAACAGCTGGCATATGAACCACCACACAGGATCTGATTTATTTCACTATGAGGGCCTTGCCCCACTGACCCAAACTGCAGGGACAGTCAGTGCTGAAGAGGGATAATTGTCCAATTCTTAGAGGCTTATATACACTCACTATATGGCCTGGAAACTAAAAATCAGGCTTCAACTTGGTGCCAGAGAAGAAAATATTAAATAGAGACCTACATTCTTCTTCTAACTTAAGGAAGTTTTGATACAGACTTCAGTAGCAGTAAGTTCTCCCTCTGAAATGAAAATAAAGTCATATTTTCAACTCAGTGGTTTGCAGTCCCCTTCACTAGGTGTGTTTTATTCTGTACCTTGTTTGTGGAATGCTAGCAGTAAGTGCTTTCAAAATGCTGCATATTTATTACTCAAATGTTCTTCCATCTATTCTAACAGACACTTCTGCTCCAACAGATGCATATTCTTTATTTCTCTCCTTTTCTGGGGCACCCAGCCCCAGAGGCCACAGGATAACCAAGAGGCATATGGAGGAATCAAAGTGAAGAGGGAAACTTTGGTAGTGCTGCCCAGGGGGCAGGGCACAAGGCTTGGAAGAATGAGACCAGAGTGAACTCGCAGTCCTTTGATTAACCCAGAAGTCGCACTGTGACATTCAGAAAGCCACTTTGCCTCTCTGCATCTGTTCTCCACGTTGCAATAGACATAATACTGTGGCCCATGCCTTTTCTGAGGCTTGCTGAGAAAAAGCATGAAAGAGACAGTAGATAAACAGTATCACTATTCTGCCCCTGATCTTTCCTGAATGATCAGGAATAAAACTGCCTTAGCAAAGTGAAAGACAGAGTCAAGCCAGTTGGGGTTTAAAATCACTCTTCCAAATACAGATGATACTTGCAGTTCAGAGCGCAGGCCCCCATCCTCTTTCTTACCACTAAGGAAAGATACAAAATTACCACATTCTGCATTTTTTCCCGGTCTGCATTTTTTCCCGTTTGCATTGCTAAATCACAGTGACAGAGAAGAGCTGAGCCTGAGAGGAAGAGCAACAGTACAAGTGTCTAGTATTGGTCTCCAAGCCCAAATAGTAACTGAAACATGCTCATTACCATGAACATAGTTGTTTGCAATCTGCATGTCTCGTCTCAGCTGGAGCACTTTTTCTTTCATCTCTGCATCATCCATAGAGTTAGAGTAATTCAGGTCTCCCTGTAGAGCCCGAAAAATCTTGGCCTAGAAAACAACAACAGAGAAAAGGAAGATAAGAGGCTCCGACTTCACTTCTGCAACATAAGGCCACCATCCCCCCAGCATCTCACACACCAACTGTGTGTGTGTGTGTGTGTAAGGTTTCAGAGTTCCCATGCTTGCAAAGCACCTGGTATTTCAGGTGCTCTGCTTCTGGCCTTGAAACAGAAACACAGACCAGCATGGCAGAAGATCTTCATATTTGTCCTCCACACAAGTCAGCAGTAAGTCAGTTAAAGCAATCACTGGCCTGCTCTGAGGCTCTGGCCACAACATTCCTCAAGAGCCACTTTGCACAAACCCTTCAGCTTCTGCAGCTGCACCATTTATTAGGGCCTCTCACTTTACATGATGCAGGAAGATTTCCCTGTCTATGGGCTGGCTCAGGGGGCTGTTTAAATTTACTTTTAGGTCCTTTGCATTGCCAAAGCAACTGGTAAATGAGAAACATCATCAAGGGACCAAACGTAAGTGCAGGCTTATAAAAACCTGTACGGAGTCAGACATAGAAAGTGAATTGGTGCCTTCATCTACCCATTGAGCTTATTTAGAGAAGGGCAGCATGGCCCAAATGCTGCATACCACGACACATTCTACTCACCTCTTATCTAGAGAATTCCTACTATAAGGGAAAATTTATTCCAATAGTTTTTGATATGCTGCACCCCAGCTCTTCCCTGTTTGTGATGATGCAGCTCAAAAGTACCACGTACCATGTTTCTTCTACTGATGGTGTTTTACTTTTTCTCTCTACAATGGGATTTATTATTTATCCCTACAAAGGTATTTCAGTAACATTTACTTAGGACCTTTACTGTTTTACAAACAGTTGAGGACAGGAGACCTCATCGTGCACTTCCAGCTTGAGGAATGATTCATCTCACCCAGTGATGGGAGTGCAGCCAGGATAGAATCATAGAATAGTTGGGGTTGGAAAGGACCTTAATATCATCTAGTTCCAACCCCCCTGCCATTCTGTGGAGGACCCCAAAAGCTCAGTGTTTCCAGGAAATGAAAACATTTTGTACACAAACACCAAAGGAAAAATAAGCAATGAATATTGGTACAAAACTAGGACTCAATCTGCCTTAAGATAGAGTATCCAGCTGAGACACACTTTTTTTAAGAGGGGAAAAAGTGCAATTCACCATCTCATTCTCATCCTAATGCCCTCAAAAAATCCCATGACCTTCACGAGGGAAGCATAGCAAGTACCTTCAAATAAGATATCAAGCCAGCTGCTTCCTTCTCCATCTGTTTCTGATTTCTCAGGGCCCTCTCGCAGATCCTTGGGTTCTGCTCCATGTCTGAGTACAGTTCACGCAGGCATTGCTGAGTGTAGGACAAAGACTGCTCCTGAAATTCCTCTAATGAAATCAGCTTGCAAAACGATACACTGAGGGGATACTCGTCAAACTCATCCAAGGTCTCCATCTTGTACCTGATCAAAGATGATG
>JAOEHX010000687.1:0-11768 GCA_025448015.1 Bolborhynchus lineola
CGGGAGCGGGAGCCCGGCGGGGGCAGCGGAGGGCCGGGCGCTGCCCGACCCCGAGTGCCGCTTCGCGCCTCTGCAGAAGGTGCTAGGGGCGGTAGCCTCGGCGTGCGTACGTGGCCGCTTGCCCGTCCCGGCCCTGCGTTGCCCTCCCGTGCCCGGCTTGGGGCGTCCCTGCCCGGCCTGGCCTTTGGCTCCCTTAACACCTGCGCGGCGGGGTCGGGCTGCGCTGCCTTGGGAGGCGAGCGACAGCCATCATCGAGGGCAGCATGTTCCTCCGCCATCTTCAGACCCGCCCCAGAGCTCTGATAATCCTTAGAGCATGTGCCTGAGTGTTGGAAAACGTTGGGAAAATTTCTGTACGATTGTAAAACTCACTGAAGTGACCCGTCCATGGATTGCATCTCGTCAGTTTGAACCAACTACTGAACCAGTCCAATGAAGTTGGTTATGAAACAGTCATAGAATCACAGAATGGCTTGGATTGGAAGGGGCCTTAAGGATAATATGGTTCCAACCCCCCCACCTTCCACTAGGCCAGGCTGCTCCAAGCCCCCTGCAACCTGGCCTTGAGCCCTCCCAGGGATGGGGCAGCCAGAGTTTCTTGGGACGGCCTGTGCCAGTGTCTCACCACCCTCACAGTAAACAATTTCTTCCCTGTCTTTAAATCTACCCTATTTCAATTTAAAGCCATCTCCCCTTGTCACATCCTTACTTGCCTTGTGAGTATTGGGCTTTTAATTGTTTATTCATGACCTGACAGTTTCTCCAAGCAACATTTTTGTACCAGAACTCCTTTGAACACTGAAACAAAAACAACCTACTTGAAATACTGGAAATTATATGGAGTCCAAACAGCCTTTCAGATTTTACTGGTGAATAGCCAGATGGGAACCTTGTGGATAACTAAGAGATGCTTCACTCTTATCTTTTAAATAATGAAGATACTGAACAAAATAGCTGAATGTCTTCAGTCTGTTTTTGATTAATTTCTTCCTTTGGTTTTCCACCCTGTTTCAGAATTATTTAGACTCCAGTGCAGCAAAATTTCTTAAGTACCTGCCTAATTTCAAGCACATTTAACTTCACATCTGCTGCACTGTAAGTTAGTGGGAATCATTCAGCTCAGGTGGTAGCACACATATTTTTGAACAGAGATCTATTTATCAACTTTACTTGTTTTGCAATGAACTCCTAGGTATAGAAGCTTACAATTTAATCTTTGAAATAACAACATAAAAGGTTCAAGATGCAGGGTCACATTGGTTCTACATGTAACAAGTGTTAGTGAAGAAAAGACAGGATAGCAAGGAGGGGTTTGTATTTTATGGGCAAATTTGGGATGTTTCCAGACAGGGTAAATCCTTGAGCAGCCTGGGCTCATATTGTAGCTGATCATGCTTTTCAGCAGGAGGTTGGTCTAGAAACATCCTGAGAGTCCTTCCAACCTGAAGTATCCTGTGATTCAGTCTGTCACACTAAAAGGAAGAACAGTACACGCTGTTCAGAACCAAAGAGTTTTGGAGAGGACAGGGGGAAGGTTCACAATAAACAACAGTATCATTTATTTCTGGTTTTATCCCTTACATTTTAGCTGAAAACAGTCATTGATATCTGTAAGAAAGCGAAAATGGACCAGAATCAGAATGTTTATATAAGTATCCTTGGGTATCTTTCCTTTTATGATGAACTCTTCATGCACTGTAAGATGCAAGTATTGCAAAACAATTGAATAGACAGTATGTGCTAATGATCCCTGATATATATGTAGGTGAGACTGCATGCAGCTCCTCTAAGAGGCTGGCAAACCATACATCTTGCAGCCTACAAAAGAGAAGGCTAAAAATGGCAATAAGAATCCTATTTCTGAATTTCTCTGTGGCAAATGGCGGTTATAACTTCAGCTGCATTGGAGCAGTGGCAGTGCCTCAGATCCCAGGTTATGGAGTCATCCCTGGGATGGCTCCTGTGCTCGGGCTATTGGAGACTGCAAACAGCTTCTGCAAATGCTTCAGTCTCTGTGTGCCATGAGCGACATACAGGGACCACAAGCAGGAGTGATCGCTTCTAAGGGAGAATATGCCCAATCTGTCAATACATTAATTTTAGTAAGCAGTTAGTATAACAAGATAAACCTGCTAAAATCTACCCCCGTTGCTAAAGATGCCTGCCTCTGGAAAGCCACATAAAAAGTCAGTGCTATCCAATCATATCCAGTCCCCATCTAACTTCTTGCAAAGACAGAGTTTCTACACCATCTTTCTTCAGTGCAGGTAGATATACCTAGCGCATTTAACCCTGTACATTCTCACTACTGCAATAAGGAGGAACTAGACTTGCAATTAAGGGCTGTTTCTGAGTTCAGAAGATTTAACAGAAGTATCTATGACAAGCAGGGTGGTGAAGTGACAAAGCTGGCCTTAATCCAGAGCTCCTGGAATGGAAGCTGAGCACAATGCCATATGCTCTGGGATATCCCTTGGTCAGTTAGGATTAGCTGTCATGGCTGTGTCCTCCCAACTTCTTGTGCAACCCAGCCTACTGGCTGCAGGGACAGTGTGAGGAAACAGAGAAAGCCTTGATGCTGTGCAAACCCTGCTCAGCGATAGCTAAAACATGGGTGTGTTATCAGCACTGTTTTGGTCGCAGGTTCAAAACAGCACCACTCCAGCTGCTGTGGAGAAAATTAACTCCATCCCAGCCGGAACATATACACTGTGTGACAAGATACCAAACATAAAAATCAACAGACATATCTTGAGGCCACTGCAGGATCAGCAGGCATCAGGGATCTGTGTAAGGCAGTAACATCTCACTCTCTCCTGGAAAATTGTCTGGAGCACAGCAGTAATTCCTGCCCCATCCTTTATTAGAAGATCAGATGGATCAAAAGGGCAAGCACAATGACTGTGTCTGTAGAGGGCCTGGGTCCATGAAAGCTTTGAGCAGGAAGAGAGGTGTGTGTGTGTATTTCTGAATTGCAGCCAGGTTAATTTAAATACTTCTGTGAGGATCCTCCATGACTGTAGCCCAGGGCTGTGTGGCAATGTAAGTCCAGTCACACCTCAGCACCTAGCTGCCAGGAGCTTTGCCAGGAGCTTGGGGCTAAAATGTCTCAAATGTGAAGCAGGAGTAGTACTGGGAAGTGAAAGAAAATTCAAAGCAGATGAGACCTGAGTTGGGAATGGGGGAAAAAACCCAAATCTTTCTTCACTTACTGTAAAGGTTAGAAAACTTAGGTTCTCCTATTTCCCCTACAAGAGGGGATATTCTGGCTAGGACTGAGGACTGCTGAGGTGGATACACGCTGAAGGGTGTTACCTCTGGGTCTGACCTATGATGAAGCTCAGCTGGAGAGGGTTAACTGAAGTTATGCACGTGAAAGTGGGCTGATGAGAGGGCTTGCTCTGCCAGGCATTGTCTTTGTGTGTATCGACTTCCAGCAGTGACTCTGCAATTGCTGTGAACTACAGCTAAGTCTTCCAGCACAAGCCCAAACTACAGAATAGTCTTCTGGAAGTCTGTAGGTGTTAAATGGAAGTAGCTTTGAAGGCCTGCCTTGAGAGTCTAAATTCTGAAGAGTGCAGCCATGGTTTTCTTGAATTCAGATCTGACTGGCAGGATGCTTAGGATTTTTCACTTTGTTCCTCTGCAAAAATGGTGTCCATCAAATGCTGATGCTGTATATATCAGAGGCACAGTGATAGTACGCTTTGTTTCATGGCAAAAGTAGGACAAAGAAAGAGTGACTCCTTTGTCCTTCCACAAAGAAAGGCAGGATGGACATGACTGTTGTCAAGAGTGTCTTAGTTCCCCATCAGATGACATACTATCTGCTTTTACTTGATATGAAAGCTTGCAAGGCTTGTCTCAGTGGATAAGGAAGATGGTATATTGGCACCTGGGCAATCGACATGTGTCTCATTTCTCTCAAGTGCTTTCATTATAGATGTTAGCGAGCCACCCTTTTTCCTCTATAGAATACATCTTTCTAGTCTACTCTAGTAGAGGAGAACAATCCCTTATTCCTTCCTCTGTCTTTTGTTAATTTATAAACTCTTGGGATTAGTGCTTTTATCTAGAGGTAAAATATACATCTCAAGAGCATCTCATTTTGTACAGGGTTTTACTGTAATACATATAATCATAAGATCATTGAATCATACAATGGTAAGGGTTAGAAAGGACCTTAAAAGATCATGTAGAGTAATAGCTAATAATAATGAATTTTAATCTTGATGTAGCACTTGGATGATCTGTGATAGGGACTTGTATCCCTACTTACCTTTTCAGCCAGTTGATGCTTTCCTGAGATTAACAGGAACAAGAGAAAGTAAGATGAGCCATGTGCATTAAACTACTGGTTGCAAAAGATGTACATAGCAGCACTTGACCCTTGCAGTTCACTCTGGAGTACACTACTTTTGTATACCCATCAGGCTAACATGGCACCCAGAGAGAATTCACAGCCTCTCTTCTGGGGCTGCTAGAAGAGTTTGCCTTAAATAGCCTGAGCTTCTTGCAAACAATAAAAGGCCACTTCAAATCACGTCCTGAGCACTGTCTGCTCTTAAGATGGAGCACAGCAGGGAAAAAAAAAAGCTCAGGAATGCTGTCAGTCAGTAGAAAGGATATCAAGACAGGGATTCACTGTGCTTTTCAAGTGGCAGAGATTCACTTCCTCAGGTGCATGAGGTGCTGAGGGAAAGACATAACCCACTTCCCAAATACCTGTTTACATCAGTGGTTTCCACCCTCAAGAATGAAACCTTTTCAGGGAAAGGAGCTGCTGAGGAGGGATTTAACTTCTGGACCAAGTCTGTTGTCACCTGTGGTCTCTTAACATGGTAGCATGGGTTTGGTTTTCTCAGGGGAATGTGAAGAGCAAATAAGAAATGAGAAGCAGGGTGAGAGGTAGGGCTCTGCTACAAGGGAGTAGCAAGAGCTTTTTTGCCTGTTGGGAAAAGAAGAAAGGTATCTCTTTCTGCTTGCATGACAACAGGGGCACCTGCAGACAAGAACTCTTCTGTGAAGGGGATTTATTGTGAAATGTTGTCAGTCCTCCAGTTCAGCAGCACAAAGTGCTGTACACTATGTCCTGGTCGTCAGCCTCTCTTCTTTTATGGGGAGAGAAGAGGGGATAGTAGTGATGTGGATAAACCCAATTGTGAAAGGCCTTCCTTCATCCTTTCTTTGTTATGCAAATGGAACCTTTAGCAGAATTTAAAGTAGCTGACATCTTAAATCAGTGACCAACAAAGCCACATCATAAAAAAAAGCTGTTTAGCTAACTCATTTACAGAATCCTGAAAAATGCTTGCTTTGTTCTAGGCATCTGATGCGGTCCAGCATTCTTGCTGTATCTTACAAATAGTCTCCTGGTGACATGTTTCCATCTGATTTTTACATACATGTTCACCCCCACCATTCTGAAATAAGCTGTGGTCAGTGTGGCATATTCTCTGAAAACTCCAATTCCATAACAAAAGCAGGCAGTACAAGCTACCCTGAGCTCCTCCTATACATCAACAGGAACATACCACAATGTTTACACCAACTTGTGCTGAAGGATTTAATTCCTCTTGAGTGCACCTATATGTGCACACTCTTGAGAAGTGTGGGGATTTTGTTTTTAATTGGAGAAGTGCCCTGAAGTAAAGCCTCAACTGCAGACAGGTTGTGAGAAGTTCAAGCATGGTTCTTCTGTAACAGCTACATCACCTTGGGAACGATGCTGGCACAGAGCTGGTGCTAGTCCAGTAAGTGAAGCTGAGAGCCTGAGGTCCCTGGATTGCCCTGAGACCTGCCTGCCTATCTGGTCCTGTCCTGAAGTGGGCTGGCTATGCAGCACTGCATGGGAAAGACATTTTCTGCATTTGAGCCAGTCCCAAACCATCCCTTCTTCATCACTCCTAAGGTCTATGGCATGACTTAAGAGTTACTAGCGACAATATATGTATGTATGTTTGGTGTGCAGCTGTGGCAGGCTAGTGACTCAGAAATGACTCAGAGCAGCACAGCTCTGATTTCTCAGTGTGACCACAGTCTCACAGACCAAGGTCTGAGCTGCTCTTGCTTCTCTGCTCTGTAATAGTACATAGAAACATTAAACAGATCCCTTAATCATGCTAGTGGAATTCAGTATGTGCTTTTTAAACCACTGAGCCCTTGCCTGTACCAGTTCCTGTGTTAATTACAAATTAACAGTAGCTATTCACTTGTACTTACATGACAAGGCTTTGATTTCAAAATGTAAGAATGAGAGACTTAATCCACATTAATAACCACTTTGCAGAAGTACATCTGGCAGAGTGTATCCCTTTAAGTTTAATTCTGCTTCAAAGTATTTTACATATGTGTATCACTAATGAAAAGCAGTTGTGTTGTATGTGCTGCTCTTACCAGCTGGGGGATGCAGCAGTGCAGAGGCCCAACTGCTCTGACACTGCTGTGGATGTCACTGGTGCAAGGTTATTAGTCTTTCCTCAACTGCAAGCAACTAACATTAAAAACACAGTGAAACAAGCCCAGTTGGAAACATCACCCCTTCCATGCTTGCCTTTGCCCCAAGCCACTCTGATAGTACTGCCTCCTGTAAATCTTCAGAGGCTGGTCTCAGAGCATCAGCAGCAGGGAGAAACGGAGGCTCTTCCCCTCTGCTCCAGGAATTTTTCCACACTACACAAGGAGAGTATTTCCCCCCCAACTTAAGAGGAATGTTTAGGCAGTGTTTGTCACTGGTGGAAAAACTTTTTCTCATGATCAGTTTAGCAGACACTGTTTTGAAGTGTGGGTATTAAGAACACCATCATTTGGCCCTCAACCCTCATTTTAGTGGAGGTGTTTAGCTTACACAAAGCTGATAGCACACTGATACAAATACCTGTCTCAGTAAAGAAAAATATTTAGATGGTGAGAGGAACTACATTATGAATCAGAAAAACAATGGGACCATATCACATTCTGCTGCTGCAAATATAAATACAAAACATGCTGCTCTTTCCCATGTATGTTTATACACCTGGGGCAAAATTCCCATTGAATGCATTTGCAGCCTGGGCTTTTCTAGCTGTATTTAGGACATTAGACACCAGACTTTTGTTTCAGAGACAAAGCACTGGCCTTATGTAGCTAGTAAACCTAGTGATTCTAACTTTTATCTTAGCTTTCTACACCTCTGAGTTAATGTATACTGGTGTATGTGAATGTATATATATGTATGTATGGCATATGAGAGGGTTAGCCATTCTGATTTAAGACGTGTGTTTCCTGACTGCCTCACAGGGAGCTGTACTGCTGCACCATCCTCAGTCACCTGTCAGGAAGCAGAACTGGCAGTGCAGCACTTCCAGGAAAAGCTCCAAGGTTTGAGAGCACCAGGTCTGAAACACAGCAACTGCCAGCAATGGAGAGGTGTTGGCCTAAAACTTCTAAGCTGTGCTTTATTTTGTGCTTTTGAACACTGCCTTCTCAAGATATTTGTAGCCTCAAAGGCAAGAGGCATTGCAAAATCTTTGTTCTGTTCCTAATTCTCAGCTGTAGAAAAATACTGGTGATCTTATGTTTCAGTGCCCATCAGAAAGCAGGCTTATACTTCCCATTTTAAGCAGCAAAGGCAAGAATCTCTAGCTATATGATAGCTCTGCAAATGTGAGCTATTCTCTTTATTTGACTACCTATAATTACAGGCCTTGCTCTGTGGCAACTTTTGATCATTTCTGTCCATATTAACTAATAAACAGAGTTTGCTGAAAAGTCAGCTCTGAAAGCACCTACTGCCTTGTAGCAGTGTGCCTAAGCAGCTGCTGTAGCATTTAGAAACTGCGTTAAGGGCAGCTTTTTCTTTCAAACAGCAGCTTTCTCTTGCGCTGCCTCTCCAACTAGAAGGAAGACCAAAATGGACTGTTTTCCTGCAGTAGTCAGTTGGTATGTTCTCCTATCTCAAATACTGCAATTATTTTTAAGTTATCACATTCACCTTGCTCACCTCCCCCTGAACTTGCCTGTAATGATGAAAAAATAAATGGAGCTGCTGCTGTCTGGATAAGTACATGATGTAATCAAGAGGCTTATATGCCTGGGGGCCAGGCCAGGCCAGCTTTCCTTCACCCCACCTATAGGAAATCTCAATATACCACTGTATAACAAACAAGGAAAGGAGAGAGCAGAGAATTACATCTATTTCGATGGTTAAGAGTTCATTTATAAGTTACTTTACAACCATTCCTGGATGCAAGACTTTGCATTCCTGGAGAGCTAGAAAGAAACCTTGAAATTACCACTCCATCTTGCTTGGCATGTCAAGAAATCAGCAAACTGTTGGCCTGAAAATTGCTTCAGATTGCACTTGTTCCCATATGGCCTTCATTAATGTAGTGGTAACATGCCTGATACAGCCAATGCAGTGTCTCCATGAGTATAACAGGAGGCCTTGGTTTAGTTTCTGGCTTAATTAAACTACTGGAGTAATCTTATCTGAGATTAATGTCTCATGGTCATTGCTTCTCCATAAATAACACAGGGAAGTTCCTCCATGTCAGAATTACTCTTTTATGATATGCTTGCCCAGGGAGCACTAATGAGACAGGAACTCAAAATAATAGGAGCAGTACCTGTCTTCATGCAGGTCCTGCGAAGCAGTGTGTCAGATGGACTGAACGCTCTCAACGTGTTCGAGCCTGTAATGAAAAATTACATGTTACAAGTCTAATTCTTAATCTAGCTGTGTGTACAATGTGTGCGGTGTTTTTTTGTACCTTCTGGAATGTTACTTGCTTTAGTATTTTAAGATGGAGACTTAATGTCACAGCGAGCTGTGTGAAAATCTTAGAGAAGCAGTTAAAAAAAAAAGTGCCATTCTGCTACTGAATTTTCCTAATTAAATTTCTATGTTAAGCTTGGGTTTATGATCAATATATTCAGCAAAATGCTATTTGATGGTGTTAGGTTCCTCGGAAAAATGAAGGTACAGTTGCACCACTAGATGGTAGCCTTGCTTATTTCATACTCACCTCTTTCCCGCCTTCCTCTGCAATGAGAAACAAGAGATGGGATCCTACATGGACTAACCTTTTAGTAAAAAGCTGTAATATAGAAGAAAGCAGGGGAAGAAACCATCAGCTTCTCATCAGCAGGGTCAGTCCCAAAGCAAGGTCTGCAGACCTGTGCTGTACTGAGGAAGGTCGGGTGCAGGGGGTTACTTGCCAATGGAGCCTCCCATGGGCAGTCACTCCTCGCTGCAAAGTCAGGTGGACTGTGACCAAAATAAATAGGCAGATACAGCTCACACATAGAAGCACCAAGATGATGACGAAACGGTTTTGGTATAAGCTGATAATATAGAAAGGCCTATTTTTTCCTCTGTTATAAATGCTATTTCATGAGATGTTTGTATCTTAAGTACAGAGGCAGGTAAGTGTCCTGTATATATTCCTGAAGGCCATGACTGCAGGAACTATTTCATTGTACTTGGAAGTTAACACAATGGATTGCTCTAAACCAAGAGATCTGTGTATTGATGAGACTGGCTGAGCCTATGCAAGCAGCACATCCACTTGGAACTGTTTCTAAGATGTCTGAGTGTATTGAGCGGCTCTCCATTTAGGATGTATATGAAATTCCTTATTAAGTTTCTCCAACACTTCATATTTATGTCTCTGCTTACTACACTGCAATCCAAATCTGTTATGTAGACTACGTAACTAAATGTTAATCATAATTTCAACCGCATAGCAAAAACCACAATGCAATGCTTTTGTACTTCTCATCAGAGGAACATGAATTTATGAGTATCATGCTGGCCTGCCAGGGAAATATATTAATAGCCTATTCACTAATAATCTTGGGTAACCTGATAGTCGTCTCACATCTATCCAGCAATAAAGTGAAAATTCCAGGGAGAGTTCTCCTCCGACATGCTGTCAAAGTGTAAAAGCTTTCCCTCCTGCTGGATGATGTGCTTTGTTGAAGAGGGAAGCACCCTGATTTGCAAATGATGGAATTTGATGAATCACCTTTGGATGTCTCAGGTCTTCAGTCCTTCTGGAACTGATTGTGATTACATGTTTCTATTACAGGGCATTAGAACTATTTGGAGGCTTTTCTGGAGCTTCATCATAGTTCTGAATCTAAAAATATAAACTGTAAGTTTTACCTTATAAAAACATTGCTTTTTTAAACAGAAATTAAATCATGTCCAATTTTAAGACAAATGGAAAAATGTGGGTACCAGTACATTTGAGTTATTAAGTACTCACATATAATTTCCAGGTGCTTTGCTCTGAATTACTGCATCTTTGTCTAGTTGCTGTGCTTCTTGTGTACCACTTTAGTACTCATAACAGCATTTTCTTTTTCCTGTTCTTTAGGCTGGTGAATGTCAATATGATTCTCTCAACCCATAAATATTTTTAATTTAAGATGCTATATTCCTATTCATCTTATTGACCCTTTCTATTGTGCTCAGTTCATGAACGCTCTGCTATTACCAGGAGCACAGCTGTGAAGCCAGGGGACAAAATACTGAAAAAGGTTCTAGAATGCATAGAAAAAATAACCTCTTTCAGATAGATTTGCTATTATAAATGGTGCAGTAAATTTTAAAGTAGACTTGGGCACTTCAATAGGATTACTAAATGTGTTTTCATTACAGGAAAATGAGACTGGCTGTTTCATTATTGTAGTACTTCTTTGACCTCCTTGTATGTCTTTGGTTGCTCCAGTACAACACTGTATGTTACTACTGATGGTTTTGCATATGCTGTTCCAGGGAATTCCTAACATTGTTAGAAGATGTAGGACTAAAAGGTTTGTTAGCAGTTAAAAGTTTTCCACCGAGCTACCATCCCATGTTGAATGTTTTGCTTTAACAATGAGCAGCTTCTTCTCCTGTAATAGCAAAAGCCTACCTTGACAGAACAGACAAAATCTACATATTTGGAAGACTTTAAACAGAATGATCTTCCCATGGGTGTGTAATTTTAAGCTTAACTGCCCGGGGTGTTGCTGTGATTCCCTACTCATGCATCTCAAGATTTGCCTAGGGATTTACTCTCAACCTTACCCTATAGTACTGAAAGCAGATAAAAGTAGGGAAGTTTCCAGGACTAGTCCTTTAACTCATTTGTTTTCTGCATTTGAGAACATCCCATTTCCTTCTGTCCATGCTGGCTACTGAACTCTTGAGACCCATCAGAACACTGCTGCCTGAAACACTGCTGGTGTCAAGGATCCTCCATTAGCCCATAACTAGTGGGATTCACTGATGTTCATCAGCCATGCAGCATACCAGGTTGAATGGGGCTTCTAGCAGCCTGGTCTAGTGGAAGGTGTCCATGCCCATGGAAGTAGATGATCTTTACGGTCCCTCCCAACCCAGACCATTCTGCAGGTGTCTGACCCACCTACATCGCATGTTGTGGTGAGTCTTATGTCCAGTGTGAAAACCCACTCATTCTTCCAGGTGGATCCAACCCTGCTTGGGTATTTACCACTCTCAGTGTTACAGCCTGAGGAGTGCTGGGATACAGCAGGTGACGTTTAGGACACCTCTCTATCCGGGTATCATTGCATTTGCCAAGCACAAGCCTGACGCTTCTTTTTTCCACTAAAAATGGTATTTCCTTGTTTCCAGGGGTACACTTGCCCCCACTCACACACCCTACACCTTCGCGTAGCCCTGCTCTGGGAGCTACCGATGTGCTCCCAGCGCCGATCGGCTGAGGGGGCAAGGACCGCCACCCGGCGGTTGGCCCGGCGGGAGCGGATGCGCGGCC
>JAOEHX010000696.1:0-16062 GCA_025448015.1 Bolborhynchus lineola
CCTGTGGGAGTTGCATTCTTTTGATTCTCCATGTAGCAAACTGCGTGGCTGATTTACGGCCTAAACCACGACACCCATAAAATTTGTAAAGGTCCTATCAACAAATAAACATAGATTTACTTTCAAAGTCAGTGGAGAGAAACAGATATTTCTGATCATGATTCATCTAATCTAGCAGATGTCTGAAGTTAGATGAGAGGCAACTCATTCCTGGACCCATCCCATGTAATTTGAGACACCACAGTATTGGTGATCACATATGAGGAAGTCCTTTAAAGTAAAGTACTTTAAAGAAAAAGGTGATTCCTGACCCTGAGATAATCATCGTTCCTCTCTCAACTGGCTGAAGATATCCACATTATAGAGCCTTAATTTGGAAAGTTAGTTGTCCTCACCTATGACACCCTGCAAAATATGTCTACATAAATGACCCTCTGTGTTCCTACGTGCTTGTCTTTGATATCTCATTAATGCAGAGGGCTCTTAGGCAGACATGAGTGCTTTCTGACAGCATAACAGCCCAGGGATGTACTGATGCACCATGTAGGGAAATAAGGCTATCATAAAACTGCCACCATGATGCTTGATTGAGAAAGAGAAAGGCTCATCAGGGCTCCATCCAGGTAATATTCCTAATCAGGAAATCCTTGAAGGACATGATTTGAGTCAGAGGCCTGAATACGTACAGAAGTTTACCAAATTAAGGCCAGTGTATCTGAGACTACTTTTTTTTTAGATTAAGTGTACTTTATGAAAAGAATAAAAGTGATATGGATCAGGAAATTATTTGAAGAACCTAATGAATTTTAATGAATAAGAATACTTCTTTTCTCCAGCATGATCACAGTGAGACGATTACACTGAAAGATGCCTCTATATCCATCAGCCATGTAAGAAATTGCCCTCCCCCACTTCTTCCATATTTTTCTTTTCAATCCCATAATCCATAACAGATATCATTAAAAAAAAAAATAGTTCTAAAAATCTTCTTATTTATTCTTTCTGTTTCTTTCCTGCTTCCCCCTTTGCCTGCACCACACAAAGTCTGATAACTTGCTTCACATTTCTCCTATTTTTTATATATCTAAATTGTGTGTAGTTTTCCCCAAACTAGAGAAGTTACAAGGTGGCAGAGATTAAACCAGTCCTTTTTGATTTATGTGGAAGAAATGCAAATTGCACTTCCATAGGTATACCTTCTCTCTTGCAGTTCTGTGAATCCTTGAAGAGTCACATCACTAAAGTTACTATTTTTTAGTAAAGAAGTGTCTGGGTATGTACTTATCCCTTCCTGATAATTCTGTAGCACCTACTATAATGACGTAGAAGAAAGATAAAATCTTGTGTGTTCTCAGATTTGCTTAATTCTTTAGCAAAAATTAATATACATCTTTCCCATAAATTTTATGATGGCGTACATTGCTAACATGAAATCTTATGTAAAAGAGCTCTGAGAGTTTAGCATGAGGTTTAGTGCCAGTTTTATTGTATTCTCCAGGATGTAGTTATTGAAAGGACTGTATCATTTGTAGAAAATAATCCTGATTTACAAAAGCAGAGCTGGTGGGCATTGCATGTTTTCACACAGGTAATTTGCAATAAACATATTTTTTGGGGCAAAACCAATTTTAAAAAATTTGTAACCTCTGCATTAAAAAGCAAACAAACAAACAACAATCTCATGTGTTTCATGCATGCTTCATTCAAGAAACTTCAGCCTTAGAGGACTGAATCCACAAGAATGCCTGCCAGGGGTAGACCCCAAATTAGTCCCAGGAGTTTGGCAACTTAACAGCCTTCAGCCACAACTTGTGGAAGTCACTTGCTCCTGATCCTACACATGGTTCTTACTCTGCTGCAGTGAAAATAAGCTGAACAAGCAAAGACCTGTTTATTTTTTAAATCTCTTCTGACTGAAGCATTTAAAGGCATGCTGATGCAAACAGTTCAGCTCTCAGGTCAGCAGAGGTAGCAACAGGAGGCAAAGGGGGCAGTGAGGAGGAGGAGAGAGCAACAATAGTTACCAAGGGAGGGCTGCAGTTCGCAGCTTCTAAAGGCAGCATATCTGCAACCCAAGGAGTTTACCCTTTGGTGGAGCAGTCACCTCTAAACCCCTGCTTCCTTGTGTCACTACAAATGGCTTTGTACTATGCAGTTTTCTGCAGTTAACCAAAGCTGTACAAATAAATGTTAATCATCAACTACTTTCTACTCAAGAGATACGTAAGGGCTGTTTCTCATCTCGTTAAAGTCCAAAACTATGTCCTCTGCTGCTAGATTTCTAAAACTAACTTATTCCTTCAAAAATGAGGCAACCAAAAATACCTTCCATTATCTCACCCCCAGACCTCCAACTGCTATCTTCTTAAATTTACTCACGATCAAGCAAACATGTAATTGAATTTAATTCAATGGAGAGATGCATACTTACTTTCAAAATCTGATTATAGGTGGCCAGATGATAAATTTGATAACACAGCTGCTGAGTTCTGCTCAAAAGAATAAAGAAAACTTCCATGAGGGCTTTTGTTATCTGATTTCTCCTGATATCAGATGGGTATGTTAAAACACAAATTTAATTTCTGTGTTTTCATTTTCATTTATGCACAAAGACTTCATTTGATCTGACCTATTAATAAAAGTTGCACATTGTTTTCTTATCTCTGTCTTTAACGAAGTCACCTTTTGCTCCATTGGCAGATTGAATTTTTGCTACTCCTGGTTTTCTAACGCCCCATGATATATCTAATGATATTCTTTAGACTTTTGATCTACTGTGTTTTCACATTTTTCTTGGAAAATATCTGAAGAGATTTATTTTATCTTAAAAACTGTATATAGATGCATCAAGAAGGAAATGCATACCCAGCCACAGAATGTGGGATGACACCTTAAGTTGCTAAGAAATATTTTCTAAAACTGTATTTTATGTTTACAGAGGGAATGACTCTGAGCTCCTATCCCCACCTTTTGCATCACCCTCTGATCATCCTGTAAACCCAGACGTCTCCACAGCTCTCCTTAGGAACTTGTCATGTCAGGTGATGAGATGCAGTGGTTCAGAATTTCTTGCTCTTCAGAACAGGCCATTCTGACTTTTATGTGCAGACCTGGCTGGGACAGGGCAATGCGATCACACTTGGGAGTTCAGTTTGTGTTAAAAAAAGAGCAAAGTGTTAAAAGTAGATTGAACATATGTCAGCAAGACTGTACTGGTGCGAGGCTTGGCTCAGCAGCCATGCAAACCATAGTAGGCAGCAAAAATGGGGGGAGGGGTAATATTTGTTTGATACTGCTACACCAGAGCAAAGCTGCTCTAGCCCTACTCTGTTACAGTTGTGTCTATGCTGTGTTGGGCAGAGATTATGCTGTTCACACAACCATTGCAGCAGATCACAACATGGACTCAAGTTGATGAGGAGACTCAAATCCAACTTTATTACAACGAAGCCCTTTCTATCCCCCTGTTCAGTACTTTCCCAACCTGCACAAACATGCCACGTTCAAACTCATTGGAGCCTGTAAAACTCTCCGGGTAAATAGTCCAATCACGATGCTGCAGACCCTCTCACAACCCCCACATCCTCTGGCCTTCAACTGAGATTCCTGCCACAACATCCTGGCCCATCCCCCCAAGACCTGCTCTTCGATCTTTTCGGTCCTTCAACGCCTCAACTCATCGCCCCAGGGCTTGTCAAGCACCAAGGCCTCAGAGCTCATTTCCAAACTTTTTTTATGCAAATCTCATCGTCTTCATTCCCACAAAGCACTGGTGCAGATCATGGGCCTGTGGCTCTACAGTCTCCCCCAGCACAGCAGGGGCACTGGTGACATGGGGTCCTGGGCTGTGGGCAGTGTGGGGGTCCCAGGGTGGCTGATTCCAGTAGTAGTTATTTCACTGAGAATTCCTTGTAACTTCCTATGAATGCAGGCAATGAAAATCTGACCTAATTGTTGTTGTTGGTCTCTTGTTTTAGCTTTAGTCCTCTTTACACTGTTTTAGCAATATTCCTTTATATAGTAAAAATTCAGCTCTCAAACATAGCTGTGGATATGGCTTAATTATAGGTTTTGGACGTAGACTATATTATTGGATCCATATATTAGCATTTTCAGTAATGAGATAATATCTTTTTTCTGCTTTGCTTTAGAATTTAGTAAGAAAATTTTGGTTTAATGCTTGAAACTTTTGCTAGCATGTGCTATATACACTTACACCAAGCATATAGTTTGCATCACCATGCAAGAGGTACACTCTTTTAAATAGTTATATGAAATATAATTAAGAAAACACGTTGCTTTAATTAAAGAAAACTAGAACTAAATGCCTAGGGAGTGCAGATTGCACTGAAGTCACAGCAGAATTGTTTTTTACCCTTATGAAATTATTTTTGGGTAATTTAGGGTAAATTGTACTTTATTCAGAGACTGTAGAACTAGTTCTGACCAATTTTCTTTCTTTGAGTTTCCTTGACTGGAGCTCTAACTTTCGTTGTTATTCAAAATTTATTTAACTTTTTAGTATATAGTTTTTGCATTTGTTGCATCTTGAAGATAATTGCTCAGATCCTAAAGAAAAAGCCTCTCTGGACGTATTATGACACTAAATCTGTAGCTAGCAAACTAAATGCAAAGACTATATTTTTCCCTCTGTTTTGTGAAAATATCCAGTTTTGAGAACTCGGTCTGAACAGTCTGTGACCCCATTGACATAAGTTCATCTTCTGACCATGTATTTTACTAAAATCTGTTGAATAAGTCACTGTAAGTAGTACCCTATGTGAGCTTTGCTGTTTTACTGCAGTAGACATACCCCAAAGAATTCTATCATTGAACATGTAATAATTAATCTACAGCTTTTACTTTTCATTTTCATTCAATTCTTTGGCCAATCTAGGGAGAGGGATGTTTCTCATATGTGATACAAGATTATCACAAATTCCAGTGTATTTCACTATTGACGGGCCAGTTGCAACTCCACCTTTTTCTGGATAATTTGATTACATTCACTGAGGGCTTAATCTTTGCCAGTACAATTATTCTGTATAGGGGGCTTATAAGGGTGCTGAGGAGTGACTCTTCTTTAGGGACTATAGTGATGGGACAAGAAGTAACGGCTTAAAACTTAAACAGGGGAAGTTTAGATTAGATATAAGGAAGAAATTCTTTACTATAAAGGTGGTGAGGCACTGGAATGGGTTGCCCAGGGAAGTTGTGAATGCTCCATCTCTGGCAGTGTTCAAGGCCAGGTTGGAGGGAGCCTTGGATGGCACGGTTTAGTGGGAGGTGTCCCTGCCCATGGCAGGGGGTTGGAACTGGATGATCTTAGGGTCCTTTTCAACCTTAACTATTCTATGATTCTATGAAAATAATGCATGGTTTTCCTTAGAAACTTTGAATGCAGAAAAAGCTGGTAAAAATGTGCATTGTCATGTACTTTAAGCTGAAACTACTTCATCCAGGGATCACAGCTAATTTGCTCTTAGTTCTGGGTGTTTGTTTGATATTAAACTCAATTTATATTACTTGTACTGTAGAACTGCTTAGTTATTTCAACAGAGAAACTCCATTTCTACAGGAAACAGTTGAGGCTTTTATTCCCTGAGATATCTCCAGATGTGATAATTTTTAGTAATATTATGTAATTGTTATTAATATCAATCAGAGAGATGAGAATTCTGATTATCAGGAATTTTGGTACTTGGCAAAGAAAGAGGCTTTAGTACAAATCAAAGAACTGAAAAGAAACCTGAACAATATTCTTTATTTTGGACCCCCACGTTTTTGTTTATGACAACTACATTTCCAAGCACCTCCTCCTAAGAAATAAATACATGACCCTGGAGTTTCTTCCCAGTGTCTCACTGGGACAATGCTGGTTCTGGCTAAAGGTATTCAGAACATAGAATATTAAAATTTTGACAGATTGTAAAACTTTCTTCTTTTCTACTTTTCTTTCTCAGCTACTGCAAATTAAAGTACACTGTTAATACTGTTGTCCTTGTAGTCAGCATTGCTGCCCCCAAAATGAGGACAGGATAATCACTGCTATCCTGAAGAAAGTTAATGGATGCATAACTCCCTGCCTTTTTCCTAGGTAATAAAATGAAACCATTTCTCTGATTTTGCTGCTCCTTAACAGTTTCTTAACTGGCATGGGTACTATCACATAACTAAGTGGGAGTGAGAAGGAGATTTATGAAGAGATGGCACATAATGAAGCTGTTACAGAATGCTCTGGTTTCATACTTTTAAGTGAAATTTATGACCTGAGTACAATTAAGAAACACCATAAAAAGAATCTGCAATTATGCAGAAATTTGCAGGATGTTAAACAGCATTGTGTGCAGTGTAATATTCTGTTCATTTCTGGTTTATCAGTGTTAAAGATTCAAATATTATCCATAGAAGCTATTAATATTTAAGCAATATTAGCATTAGAACATTATTATTTGCACTTATGAGAAAAGCTGCAGGGTAAAAAAACTGGATATGGTTCCTTCTGGACTACAAGACTTGCCCAAATGATCATCTAGTGACACCTTTGGATAGCTGGCTAAACATTATGACTCTGTTAGGGCTTTGACCTTGATGAAGCAGACCTCTAGATGAAAAATAATAATAGAAGTTATAAACTGTTGGTAATTGGAGAAATTCTAATGAGCATACACAAAATTAAGCCTCTTAACATAGCAACACTGACTGAAAATTTTTAATAAGTGTAATCATAATAAAGACTCTTTAGATAAAATCATTCCTAATACTGTTAGATGCTATGTCTCATGTATATAACACAGATGTCAAGAACATTTATGCAGAAAAGATTGTTCGCAAAGCCTGTTATAAAATCTGTAAGTATCACAAAATATAGTTGGGGTAATGGTTTATCAAAACTGAATTGGATTGAAGCTTTTTGAATGAGAACTCATGTATGATTAAAAACCCATAACTGACAATAATGAGCTCTGAGTTCTGTTAGCCACACCTATCATAAATTCCTTTTACCTTATATTCCTAATTTGGGTGAGGTAGCAACAGTGTTGCATCCTATGTATCCTGTAACACTACAAAATTAGCATATATGAATCAGGGGTAACTGAATTTCTTAGGAACCTTAAATGGAATACACTAAGGTCATAATAAGGACAGTGGTCAATATTATAAATGTATTTTATAAGGAACCTATATACATTCTCGGGGATAATAGGAATTTAGAACCTAGGTTCACAAGAAGATTTTATTTTGAATTTATATTCTCACATGTATAGTTAGATTGAAGACAACATCAGTGGTTTAGAATTTTAAAATATAACCCAATAAAGCTCAGAATGTAGATAGCATTTTAACTGTATTTGCTGCAGTGCATCTGTGTACTGTGGCAGAAGTTTTCCTAAGTATAAGCTTTGAGCTGACAAGTCTCCTTATTTTTTTTATTTCAAAAGAAGAAAAAAAAATATATCCTTCCTGATCTTTAAGAGGTATAGAATAGAAAAGATGAAGAAAAATCAGCTTTCTGTAACCTTTCTATCCTTAATGGGACATACTGAACTGATTTTATTTTATGATTGATGTGTTTCAAGGAACATGGGCTGTTTATATACCCACATTTTCAACTAGATCTGAGCATCTGAGCAAGCTAGATGCTGAGATCTAAATGAGCATTTATTTGGTGCAGTGTTTCTTTAATCAAAATACAGTCATGCCAGATTTCAAACGGATATGTGTTTTGATGGAATATGTTTATTCAACATTTGACAAGAAAACAAGTGTAACAAATTTCCTCCTCTTGTTTAGCTTTCAAAACCATATTTATGGTTTTCTGAGATTAAATAAATGACATATTGGTTTATTTTTTACATATCTCAGTGGTGTAAATTTTAATTCAAAATATGCTATCTAAATTAAACAGTACAAATCAGTGGGAGCAGAATTCCTTTTTTAAACAAGATCAAATGTGTGACTCAGTGTCTGTGTGTTTGCCAAGTGCAGGACACCAGTGCCCCTCAGGTAACACAGAAATATATAGGTAGACCTTCTAGCATCTCTATGTGAAGTACTTGGCGACTGGCAGATTAGCTACAGACTGTCTGTTCTACAGCTCCAAAGACTGTCAAGGTCATGTTTTGTTTGTCTGGGAAATAAAATCCACAGGGAGTTTTTCCACATCAAAGCAAATTTTAAGTGTTCTCTTTGATTTCAAAATTTAAAACAAAACAGAAGAAAATAAGTATTAGGTATTTTTCATTAAAAAAGAAAACATTAGCAGCTACTTAGACTTGATTTTGACGTCTCTGAAGACAAACATCATATGACCTTATTTGTATGCATATATTATGAAAGTGTTGAGTCCTTATTGAACTGATAAATCGGATATACACAAACAGCCTTGAAACAAATTTAGTGAAGAACCATCTATGTGTTTGTTACTGCACAGATTACTTGCTGCCAGTAAGTGAGGTTTTACATAAAAGAGCTTCCAGTGAGGGTTAAAACTAATTGTTTAGTGCTTGATTGTTCATTGTAAATCCTTAGGAAGCTTGAAAAGATTGCTTTAGTCAATTTGCTGAAGCAGACTTTCATTAGAGATATACTGTGTGATGCTTTAATCAGTGCATGAATCCACCAAGTTCAGATAATTGGTACTAATCATCATTTCTCAGAATAAAAGGACTTGATCAAGGATTTTTGTCAACATCATAATACGCAGAGGCACAAGGTCTTATACAGGCATGATGCAAGATCAACCTCTCTTCATGGAACCTACCTGCTCACTGGGCTGGACTTGTGCTAGACGTACAAAAGGACATAGCTAATAAAAATTACATATCTGTAATTCTGAATGTTAACCTCCTTGAAAGAAATCTGTTGCACAGAAGTAGGCTCCCATCTGCATTTCCATAGCAAGAAAACAGGACAGGGCGTACCTCTATGCTTTTATCTAGCTGGCACAGAGTGGCTTGTGTTCAGGTATGCTTGTTCCTTCCCTATCAAAACAGGATAACTGCATCCTTTCTGCTTTTTTTGAATGCTCCATGGTCCATCCTCATCACTGAGCTGTGACAGACCATTGTCTGGAAGCACACAAGCTCACATGAGCCACAGTTGTTGCCAAAAATTCAGCAGTATGTCTTGTGTTCTAATACAGATGTGACTACAGGTTCCCTTTTCATTAAGCTGAGGTGTCTCAAAAAGTTGTTCCATCCATTAAAAAACCTGGGAAGTAGTGAGAAATTGAAATTTGTTCTCTTCTGTCATATAGTAATGAGATCTAAGGACTAGAAAGTTTTAAGAAGTGCTTGCTGTCTTATTTAAATATATACTTATTATTTCTTAGAGCATTTGTTTGAAAAAAAAGTGGTGATAATGAAGGTAATATCTCCATTAGCCCTGAGGAAACTGAAATACACATCTCTGCCTCTTTAAAGGGTAGGCTTCCCTCAGGTCATTCCAGAATGGAAAATCAGAGAGGATTTTCCTGCCTCTCCCCAACTAAAACCAGTCATTTTACAGCAAAAATAATGACTCCTTTGTGTAACACAGAAAAAAAAAAAAAAAAATGTTTTGCTGCACTGTGGGATATGAAGGCTGCACTAAGGCAGCTGTGAACTAACCAGCTGTTCTTGGACACAACCTTACCCCCTATTCATACTGCAGACCCTCTAAAGCCACAACAGGAGACTCCAGGCACACCTTACACCTTGTTGCAGACTTTTTTCATGAACTTTGGGCTATAATCCTGTCTAAATGGTTCTGCCAGTGTCCTCTCCTGACCCAAACAACAGGCTTTTGGCTAGGACTGTTACCAGCGACTGAAGTATTGTGGACTTTAAACCCTTCAAGGCTGAAGAGGGAATTCAGCCTGGCTATTTTTCTTCAGGATAAGTGCTTTAAATCATAGTTTATAATATAAAAGTTGGTAGTGATATATTTATGTTCCTTTAAAATTAGATACCTGCAGTGCATTTTGCAGCCACCTCAATTCTATGCGAGTTTGCTAACATTTTTTACAATCTCCTTCTAAAAGAGGTCTCAGCAGACTTGGGTAAATAAATGCCATTACTGGATATGTCTAGTACAGGCAGCTGTGTTATCAAAAGGTCTTTGAAAACGAATATGCTGGAATTTGAAATGCAAATAATTGTTCATGTTTGAGATTTAAGTTATATGAGTCTGGTTTTGTACCTCTCTGCTTCTATAAGAAACAGGTGGCATTAGTCTAACTAACAACAATGTACAGGACATGGTCTCCCTTGTTAACTCATTTCAAAAGATTCCAGTTACAGAATCCAAAGACAGGCAAATGTTGCCTCAAAATATTTCTTTCTGCTCCACGGACATGAAGCATTCTTCACCCAGATGTCTGATCTTAAGGCATTTTTAGTTAAGGCCTTTGTTGCAGCCCTGTTTCGTGCTGCTTGACTAAACAAGCTTTCTTTTGTGTTCATTTCTTGTGTACAGGGAAGATTGATATCTGCACAGGTTGTTTCTCTGGTTCAGCTGCAGTGCCAGTCACTTTGTCATCAGGTCCAGAGACCTTCTTTTCAACTTCAGGGTACTGAGTAGTGGTGGACAAGGCTCTTCAGGCATGGGTTAGTCCCCAGCATGTTGCAGTGATTTGTGTCTCTCTGGAATTCCCAGGACAACAGCATACTTTTTCCAAACATTTTACTAGTTTGGGTCAGGTGTCCTGTTTCTGCTCCCTCCTGGTTTCTTGTTCCCCTCCTCACTGACAGAGCATGAGAGAATAAAAAGTCCTTGATCAGGGCAAGTACTACTGGGCAACAACTAAAACATCAGCATGTTACCAACATAGTTCCCAGACCAAAGCCAAAACTCATCACTACACTAGCTGCTAGGAAGAAAATTAACTCTATCCCAGCTGAAACCAGGGCAGCCTTCCTAGACCAGATAATTATCTTATGCTGTCCGCCAGGGAGCAGCACTAGATGCATCTGACAAATCAATGCAAAATCATTATCAATGCAAAATCGTTCAGACTTGGGCTATATAGTAATCTGTCTAACAGTATTCTTCTTCTTGTGTTTAAAATACTGGAGATTGCAAGTTTCATATTCTTCTTATGTATAGTTTTATACATGCTTCATTCTTAATTATCTACTTTACAAAATATAAACCAAAAGTCTCTGAGCAAAATGCCATCCTTCGCAGAATCAGCTTTTCTTCTGAAAGATGAAGTAATCACCTCTACACTGCAAAAATGGCTAAAATGCTGTGGCCAGGAAAAAGTTGGGGTCAGAATAGATGGCCACTGTAATATTTTCTGGCTTAAAATCTATGGTACGTAATACTGTAACTATGCAATGTGTGATCCTGAAATACCTGAAATTCATTTGGGCTTTGCTAAATGGATGCTTAGGCTTTACACTGTATGTTGCCTTCTATTTTGCAATGTTCAGCTGGCAAAATATAACAGGATGAATTTAAGACTTTATTAGGCATATCTGAATGGAGGGAATATTGCATTTTTGAAATAAAATGTGAGGCTTTAGCCACCTGTCTCCAATTATATACTGTGTGACTACAAGATTAAAATACCATCTATCTCACTGTGAAAATATGTCCCATAGCATCTCCTTTTAGCTCAGGAGCATAAATGCTAATAATAGCACAATGGAAAATCAATTTTATTTTGAAATTTTCAGTGATTAAATATTATATAGAGAGCTCTGGCAACATTGTTAAAAATTCTCAAACACAAAATTGGAGTCGAAAACATGTACTGGCACTGAGAAACCCTGCATGCGAAACAGTATGCACTAATTTAATAACTAGCATAAATGGTAGCCAAGAGAATTACATTCACTTGACAAATTCATACGAGGCAGAATGTGAAATCAAAAAAGCTGTGAAATGACTATGCTGAAAAGTATTGAATTTAAGTTAAATTAGCAGACTGCAGTTTTATTATTATTTTTTTGAGTGCATGGAATGTTTTAAATGTCTTTTGATCTTTAAAAAAAGCCATGCAAAACCAGCCAGTACTTTGGTAAATACTGTACATAAGCTTCTGCAAATGGTATGATGTCAGATATATTTTCTAGACTTCCTCCATTCTTATTCTGTTGCAAGGCTCCAAAGCTGTAACACACTCAAAAGATCAAGTGCAAGTTAAGCATTATTTCTGCAAACTCGCCTTGAGAGTAAAAAGATTAGCAGAATTGGACCATCTTGACAGAAAGATTAGCTAAGGAGACACCACTGAAGGTATCATTATTATATTTAGTGTCTTTAAATATGAATTCTCATTTTAAGTTCTGTGTTTCATTCCAATGTAAAAACCAGTCTTTTTTCATTAAACAAAGCTGGCTAAGATTGTTGTTTACAAGTGCTCCTTTTTAATGTCTTTTCTAGAAAAAAGCCTAAGTGAACTCTGAAATAGGAGTAATTATCCTGTTGAGGAGTAGCCATTGGATCAGAAGGATTAATCATATAGAAGCGTGTATATTAGAAAAAAATACTTGTGATTTGTCACTTGTCATTTCTGTTCCTTAATGTTTAATCAGTTATTGCTTTTGGAAAAGTAGTATCTCCCATTTTCAAATGGGAAAAAAGTCAAACATGCAGAACTGAATCCCTAAGTGTCTTTAAAGTACAAATTCAACTTCAGATCTTGAGATACCTTGCTCCAGTCTGGAAACAGCAAAATGGACCCTAAATTCCATGAGATGTTGTTGTTGAGGATTTTAGTATGTAACCTGGGTGGTGCAGAAAGACTGACAGAGATAGAAACAGACCTTGTGTCTCTTTTGTACCTTTTCATCATGCTTCATCCTTCAGCACTCTACACTGGATAAAAGAATAAATTTCACTGGGAAAGATGAATGGTCTATTTGCATTACTGTCATTTTGCAGAAAAGCAAAACCATGATGTCATTCCCTGTAAAAAAGAAAGGCCATCATCAATGCCAGGACATTATTCAAACAAATGGATCCAAAAGATCATGTGTATAAACATAATCCAGTGCAGGAGACCTTAAGTCATTGAAAACACCAAATATAGAGGACCTTGACAGATGTCTAGCATGGCTGTGTTTCCACCCTGACAAGGCAAGGATTTTTTCCATATCTTATAACTGCTAATGGGGCTGTAGAATTGCTCTTAGGGCACACTGCAGCATTTCCCTTTAATCCACCTTTGTGCTTGTTGGATTACTTGTATTGCAAATCCATTGCCATCTTCCACTCACTCAGCCAGCTTGACTGTTATCACGCATCATCTGAATTTTGTGCAGAACTATCAGTACTGGGGAATTTCTGAGATTGCTGTTGAGACACAGAAAAGGGCCTTTTTCTTCTTATGCACCTGCACATTTCTTTGCCATTCTTTATAGAAGTTTTATACTAATTTTGGAGAAACTGACACACTCCAATTAGACTACTTTTTGGGTTGTTTTGTTTTCAGGTTAGTTTGCTTGCAACAGGTTTGGAGTTCCAAATATTTGGGAAGTAGCTGGCTCACATACCTCAAAAAAAACTTATTTCCTTCGAAGTAAGGTAATACCACCAAAGCCAGGCAGAGAAGCTGTGCAGGTTCCTTCATTGAATCACCTTCTCTCTTCTGCTACAGGAAAGGGTGGGTTCCATAGACAACCTGAGCAAAATCAAGGTCAATGACTGTATGCACAAACTCACGTCTAGCAGCACTGACCTGCTAGAGAAGAATGACAGTAATATTTGTTCTTTGAGGTTCTTTTACTAGAATATTAAAGTGCACTTTATGATAATGGTGTCTGGCTTGGCAAGAAATACAAAAAAAAATTAGTAACTATTTTATGTTTTTCCTTTCTTCTTTTCTGAACTTACTCTTACGGTAAATTTCAAACAATTTTAGCATTTACCTGGAAAAATTTTGGAAAATACATGGACTTATATTAACATTTAAGACTTAACAGTTTTTAAAGGAGGAAACAAGCAATGTAAAAACTGTGTGTTAGGCTTTCATTTGTACCTTGAGACTCCAGCAATCACTGCCAGGGCACCTCTGTTGGCATAGTCTTAGCTACAACACTGCAGAAATGTGTGCAGTCCAGAGACTTTATCAGAGTTTCAGTCAAGCTGGTTCTGGGAAATGGGAACAAAGCAGTTGTATCAGCATGGTGTTACACCCAAGGAAAATTTACAAACACTACTTCCAGCACCATGGCACTGAGTGGATGTTAAAGCGTGGCTGGTCTGATCTTGCTGGAGTAACACTTCACTGTGACTACAGATATATTTCATTCTAACGGTATTAACATTCCAACAGTATTAACATTCTAACTTTCATTCTAAGCAGTAGTATAAAAGAGCAGTCTGACCATTTTTTACCTTTGATTAGGGGAAATTACAGGGCCACAGACCAAAAGCTCATTTTTTTTTCATCTTCTGCTACATTGTACGCTTGCATAGCCTGCCTGTTTTAATGAAAATAGTTTCCTATTGCTAGCATTTATCCAGTCATTCAGAGTATTTTCACACAAGGAAAACAGGTAAAAAATATTAACCATTTTAGTAACAGAGATGGCACTCCCATCCGGGTTATCTTTGTTAATACCATAACCCTAACAGATTTAAATCTCATTTAGGCAAAAAATGCAAAACTGAATAGCAGACAGTTTAATGTCTGGAGAACGTATCAGGTATCAAATGAATATTTATAAAATAGCCAGTGAATGTCAAAATCTCTGCCAATTTAGGTTTTTCTGTATCTCTGGGCTTTTAGACATCTGCTGCTTGTTGCTTCCCTTGCTTCTTGCTATGAAGTTTCATGGAATGACTGGCAGGTGTGCTTACAAGCACTGTGTAAGTACATGTCATCAGTAAGTACATGTCATCAGTAAGTGAAATACTAGCAATAATACAGATGTCTTATCAAATCTATAAGTAAGAAAGAAAATTGTCAAAACTTACTGTTGTAAGTTTTGGTGAGAATAAAATCCCATCTACTGAAAAAGGAAACCTTGCTGCTGCAGAGGTCAGTATTAATAATTATCAAGTAAATTCACATATAAATGGGAAGTGTCAGGTCAGAGTCAGTCACTCTGCATGTGCAGGATCACTAAATATGCTGGCAGTAGAACAGAAACAGTTCTTTTTTTATCCTTAATTCAACCTGACTTACCTCAATATATTCAATGAGATTTACTGTCCCATTGTTTCAAAGTTAAATAAATACTGTGCTTCATGAAATATCTCTGTATAATATTAAGTCTAGAGATTTGCTTATTTCCCTCATTCAGTCACCAGACCCAGGGCAGAATTACAAAATTGGATTATAGGATATGTATGTCAGCAGCATCAAAATCCAGCATCATCTACTCTCTTTATTTTTCTCTGAAAATAATACAAATTTTATAGACAAAATTAAGTGAAAGTACCCACCATAAGCAAACATATATCACAGTAAAATGCACAAAACACATTTAAATAGAGAAGTAGATGATCTGAATCTCTGGTAGATGACACTCATTCCATCCTTGTTGGATGCTGTTCTTGGTCTGACACTCACATGTGAATAGAATCATTGACACCTTTAATTTAATCTAGGCATTTTCTGATTTGCATATAGGCTCTTTTTTATGTTTAGTGGATGATCTGCACTGGTTCCTTGGCAACTAAAGTCTTGCTATTGTGCTACTTTATATTCTTTTGTCAGGAATAATTTATAATTTGTAAGATATTTTAGGTTTTGAAAATGAAATGTCATTCAGAAATTAATGGAAAATAATTTAAAATGTAGATATTGGACATAAACACTGATTCTGAAACATGAATACTCTTCACAGTGACTCATTTGCTATCTATACTGAGAATTTTGAAAAAGGAAGCTTAAATAGAACAATAAGGACCAGAAATTTAATGGAAGCGCAACAGCTAACATGTAGAAGTCTGCTGCAGCAGGAAACCTTGCAGTGTGTAATGGAGCTAGCTCTGTAGGTACACTGGAATATATGTTCACAGGATTATCAGGTTCTTTAAAAAATTGGGCATTTTTGCCACATTACATATACAGGTTTGTCGTGGTTTAAGCCCAGCTGGTAACTCAGAACCACACAGCTGCTC
>JAOEHX010000710.1:0-12741 GCA_025448015.1 Bolborhynchus lineola
CCGCTGGTCTCCCGCCGAGTCACCTGCGCGGCCGGTCCCGGCCAGCGGGAGGCGGCAGCAGGAGGGGACAGCGGCAGTGACTCAGCGCTTTGCCCAGGCCGTCCCGTCGGGGCGGGGACGGGACGCATGGAGCGGTGCAGCCTGCCGGGCTGGCCGGCGCAGGACCCTCCCTGACGGGCAGCCCGGCTTCGCTACGGCCCCGGCAGAGCAGCCGCTGCCAGCCCCGAGCCCTCCCCAGCCGCGCGCAGGCACAGTGAGCCCAACTGAGCACCATAGTGCCCAGGCACCCGCAGCACCGGCGGTGGCCACACACCGGGAGCTTGCATGTAGACTTTTCCTGTGCATGGCCTCCCGCAGAAAGGCTGTTCTTGCCCGTCCTCGGGGTCCTGGGCAGTCTCACTGGCACCTGCGAATGTGTTCTGGCCACAAAGGTCATATTGTTCCCTCTTGTTATCTGGATGGGATCCCGTCTCTGTAGGGCCTTTTGGACCCCTCTCCACCCCTGCATTGCAGCTGGGATATCTCCCTCACCTCCTGTAAATCCCTAGCTGGGAAGCTTGGCAAACTTCCCCAGTGCTGCCGTTCCTGGCAGGCTGGGGAGATCAGGGTGTTGAGACAGGCCATTCCTAGCGCTCCTCAGGGACCAGTTTCAGGACAGCCATACCATTGAAGAGCTCCCCTCCAGCCACAAGCAGCGAGCCTGGGTGTGCACTGGGATGGGTGAAATGCCACAGGCATCTCTTGTGCCAGGGACCATCTCCTCTCCAAGGGATGGGTGGTCTGTCCCCTGCTGTCAGACACCACTTGTTGAGTTCCTTGAAAAATTGCTTGGAGTAGTCCCTGTTGTTCGGGATTTTTTTTTTTTTTCCCTGGATCCCATTGGAATGCTGCCCTTCTGTACCTGCCTGCACAGGAGCAGGGAGCGGGTTCCCTCGGGCTGCTGCCTCTGGCCACTGTGTTCGGACGTGGCCCATCTGCCCAGCAATGGATGCGGGGCCGGCCCGAGCCAGGCCGGCATGGGCACTAGATGGAGCCACAAGCTGCTTTACAGGGACCACATCCTGCTGGCGGGGAAGCTGAGGAGGTGCCACAGGACCTAACCGTGTCTTGGCACCTTGCTTTCCTTTCACTGGCTTTTGCAGCTGATGTGGGGACAAGGAGACCCGGAGGCTGACAGGTCTCAGCCCACTCTGTGCCCACTGGATGAAGACGCCTCCATGCTGGGAAAGGAGAGGTTGGGATTCTGGAGCCAGGGGAATACATTGATGCTGCCTTCATATGTCACTCACCCATGAGATCAGGATGTACAGTGAGAAGGTCTTAAACCTCCCAAATGTCCTAGGGGAGACTGCACAGAGTTGGGCAGTGGCCCATCATGGCGCTGGCAGGAGAGAGGCTGTGGTGCCAACCACACCTCACCCTAGAGCTGCCACAATCGCTCCCCTAACTCAAATCAGCAAAAAACTCAGCACCCTTCCCACTTTTCCCTGCCCTTTCCTCCTACGTCTGCCTGAACCTATCTGCCAGCCTGGCTCACAGCAGCTTTGAACCCAACATGGGCACCTTGAGCGTGTGTCGAGAAGACTCTTTACAAACTCCGGGCATCGCTGTGCTTTGAATGTGTGTCTTCAGCTCTCCAGGCTCGCAAAAATGCTCATGAAATACTCTCAAGGCTTTCTGAGAAAAAAGCTTTCAGGTGAGCGAAGCAGGACCCCAAGGGACCAATTTTGGTTTCATTCTGGTTACAGGAAGCCAGCAGTACTGCATCATGAACTCGTGCTATCTTATTATGCAAAACACATATTAAGAGAGATATTTTTTTCAGCACCGTGCAGCATTTCAGCTTTTGATTTCCTCAGGAGAGCAAAGACCCTTTCGCAGCCTCCTCTAAGCTGGCAATTATGTACTGCAGCCCCCAGAAAAGGGGTCAGAGGGAGCAGCAGGTCTGCTTGCCCCTTGAAGAGCTGCTTGAGGATACCCAAGCCCAGGGGGCCTGTGACCACTGAGGACATCAGCTGAGCAGGACACCCAGTTTCAAAGTCCACATTCATTCTGTGACTCCCAGTCCTGCTGTCTCATCTGAACAGCTCTGCCCTGCTCTGACTTCCCTGCACAGCCCATTTCTCCACACACTCATGTTTGTCTCGACAGCCATGCTCTCAGCCGCCTGCCCGTCTCTTTCCTAATCCACACTGTTCTCATCCTAGCTGGCTTTTCTAGAATTTCACCTTCTAGGAGCTGGGGAGTTTCCAGGGAGGCAAAATCATCCCTCTGGTTTTAGTCAGTATGGCAGGACAGAGAAGTGAGAAACTGCCAAGTCAGGGTGACTTTCATTCAGGCAGGGCGATGGCTTTGGGCCTGATTTAGCGATGTGACAGACATGGGCTGTGCATCCCAGCACCGCCCCATGGGAGTGCTCTCCTGCACTCTCAGCGGGGCTGCTGCCCCAGCCAAAACCCACGCAAAACAGAGGTGCATGCAGATTTAAATCAACAGAGTCGGCGGCTGGTGGGGGTGAGAAAAGCCTGTGACTAAACAGGTGATTCACAATGAGCACACACATCGGCCCAGGCAGCAGTGAGGGGTTTCATTGGGTCAGATGCATTTACATTAGGAGAAAACAAGAAAAAGCACCAAAGGATAGTGGTAAGAAGAGTCTTTTTCCATTTTCCATAATTGCTGTGCCTAAATACCAGCTCAACACTGTGGATGCAATGGAGAAGGCTCTAATTAAGATGCCATCTGTAACAAACCAGTTTTTAAAGCACCACCTGCTAAAATGGACACTTTCACTTCATCTAATCCACACTGAGAGTATTAATGGACCCAACTGAGGGTCTTCTCGAGCTGCTGATCATAATTTTTAACAGAGCTAGAAAAACTGGGGTAATTCCAAGGGAGTGAAGGACAGAAATCACTCCAGTCATTAAGAAAATAAACCAATTGACCAAGAAAACTCTAGATTACTGATAATACCAGAGAAAGCAGAGAAAAACAGAGTTAATTTTGATTCTGTCAGCAGAGAATTAAAGACTGAAAGGTGCATTTGGTACTGATCATGCTTTTCTCAGGGAAGGCAGGTATTGCTGTGCAAACTTGTCACCTTTCAGCACGATTACATGACTGATTCAGATCTACACCATTGGCATGACACCCTTACTTGAAAGCTGTCAGGAGATAATGATAACAGTATTAGCATAAATTATGATGTTGCCGAGGCAAGGGATGGAATAATTTGGTTTCCATGTTCAAGGAAGAAGGAGGCTCATAGCTGCTGCTGAAGGTCTTTCCAAATCTACTTTTTGTGTTGTCCCACTTTCTCTTTTATGCAGCAAAATTTGCTTTAATACAGTGAAATGCAAGGTAATTAAGTAGGGAATTTGGAGGAAGGGGCAGTCTTATCACTTACTGCTCTGCACATCCACTTGCCATCCTCAAGGAATCTGGGATTCCTCTCAAGACCACTGATTGAATCAACTGAAACCTGCAGGTGGTGTCTGGCAGGGATCACTGCAGAAGCCCAGCAGCCAGTTGCGGATGACCCACCATTGACAAACAGCACTCGGGTAGCCCAGGCTGCCTCAGCAGGCACCGCATCAGCACTGCTGCTCACTCTGCAGGACACACTCCGCACCACAAGCTGGTCACATCTCTGCATTTCCTCCGAGCAGACCTGTCATCTCAAGAGTTGAAACCAGCCTTGTTTGCTGAGGTGTGTTTCCCATGGTTAACTGACACCTGGTAAGGATGCTAAGGGTCCCCCAACACATGCAGGAGCCCTTGGTAGCCAGCTTTTCCCAGGCAATGCATTCTGGCTGGGAGATCATAGAATAATAGAATGGGTTTGGTTGGAAAGGACCTTAGGATCCTGAAGTTCCAACCTCCTGCCATGGGCAGGGACACCTCATCCTGGACAAGGTTGCTCAAGACTCTGTCCAACTTGGCCTTGAACACTGCCAGGGATGGAGCATTGACAGTTTCCTCGGGAACCCTGTTCCAAGGCCTCACCACTCTTTTGCAGTAAAGAACTTCCTTGTATCTAACCTGAATCTCCCCTGTTCAAGTTTGAACCCATTGCCCCTTGTCCTAGCAGGGCTGATGAAGAGTCCCTCTCTGTCATCTCTGTAGACCCCAGTCAGATACTGGAAGGCTGGTATGAGTTCTCCATGGAGCTTCTCTTCTGCAGGCTGACCAGCCCTAATTTTCTCAGCCTGTAAAGCCCTCCTGGCTGTGTCCAATGCTGGTCTATTAAATGGCAGTGTGACAGCCATGCCATCCCAAGGAACAGCATGGCAGTCCCGGCATGCACAGGACACCTGGGGATGTCTTATCCTAGTGAGGATGGCCACGTTATATACATGGGAGCTCAGCAAACCAGTGCTTCTAAGTCCTTACAACAGGGATATCCTGCTAGATGTCTGTTGTTTTACATGCACAAGCATTCATCATCTGACTTAGCTCTGCTTGAAAGCTCTAACATGTGTTTGAGCCATCCTCAGGATGACCATTGAACCCAAGCTTTCAGCGCAGTGCCCTGAGGCCACCGGCTCTCAGTGCCCGGGGCTCTGGGAGGAGTAGGGAGGACAGCCCGGTTTCACATACCACACTGTCGGCTCACAAACAGCTCTGAGCAGGAGCACCGAGGGAGCCATTGCCCTGCCGGGTTATTAAATGCATCTTTCATTTTGTTAACCACTTCCCTTCGACATCCACCAGTGCTTGGCCGGCCCCCAGCACCTCCTTTCCGCTCTTAACCTCTACACAATTCCCAAGATTCCAGACTAGTTTCTCCAGACCCAGCTATGCTCTCAGTACACCCTCGGGCTGGCAAGCTGCCTGCATTGTATACAACACACTTCCATGTGCAAGAAACCTGCCTTGCTTACAGCTGTCCAGCTATCAGAGGCTGAACTGCTCCCCAAACATGAGGGCAGAGCCATTTGCAAGATGCTCCTGGACCAGGAATTATTTGCATTCCCAGGGGATGTTGGTAGTGTTTTATCTATCTTGAAGGAGTGGATGCATCTGCAGATGCCCAGTGCAAATCTGCTGCATCCCCTCCAGTGCCCGGAGGCGGGGAGCTCAGCCATGGTCCCACAGATGGGGTGAGGACTCTGAAAACAGGGGAAGTGATCGCTGCCTCTTGCCCCATTGCTGCCAGCAAACACAAACACACTCTGCAGCATTGCAACAGAGCTGACCACAGCTGGTTG
Organism: Bolborhynchus lineola; assembly: GCA_025448015.1. Classification (NCBI taxonomy): domain Eukaryota; kingdom Metazoa; phylum Chordata; class Aves; order Psittaciformes; family Psittacidae; genus Bolborhynchus; species Bolborhynchus lineola. The sequence continues at coordinate 5,214 of JAOEHX010000710.1, forward strand.
CAGTTCCTGAGAGCTTGTGAGACAGGAAGGCCTAAAGAGCTGGGGATGGAGACACCATCATGCCTGTGGTCCTGCCTGGGGAATGCAGAGCCCCTCCAGCATGGCCAGGTAACCTGTGCCCCTCCAGGAGCTGCTACCATCACCCAGCCATGCAGAATTCACTGCACTTCTGCTTCCATCTAGTCTTACACTGCTTGTGCCACCACCAGCTCAGGTTGCTGCTGGAAAGAGGAGAAGCAGCACTGGCCCCTCCACACAACTCACTATGGGCATCCCCTGCAAGCACAGGATGCCTCAGCAGGCTCGGCCCCTCCATCACCTGCCTGGAGGCAGCTTGTTCACACCAGGCATGCTCAGAGCCCTGACATTAATTCACTGCAATTAGGCAGCTGCTGTTTTATTTTGCTCTCGTGGGTGTGTTGCTGCCTTTCCCAGGACGCGAAGAAAGGGGGATGACACCGGCAGCCGGGGAGGCTGCTCACACAGCCCTGCTGCGCCTGGAAAAGAGCTTGTCCCAGCTCGTCCACAGGTCCCTTCTAGCCTTGCAGGTTGGGGCTCAGCATGCGTGCGGGATGCTGCGTCCCTGGGAGTGCCGCCCTACTCTTGCCACTGCCCGAGTGATTCAGGGCTCAGGACTGTAGCGAGATCTGGAATTAGCTTTATTGTTCCTGCAACGAGGCACATGCTCCAGGCAATGCAGCAGGCGTTGCACAATTGACTTCATTCTATCTGAACCAGCAATTACACTGCTGTTGCGCAGTTCCAGCGGAAAGAACATGTGTCAGATCACTACTGTGCTCTGCATCCCAGCAGGTCTTCAGGAGTAAGTACCACATTTGGGTTATTGAAGATGTCCACTGATGAAGATCCCTTGACCTTGAAACAATTCACTACTATTACTGCTAGCAAGCCTTAAACGTGCATCTTCTTGCCCGGAGCATCTGAAGACGCATCTGCCCTAAATATATTTTAATGCCTTTGTGAGTCTCTGCTTGGTCTTCTAGATAGTTTCCATTCTTTCATTACAGCCCATGGCCTCTAGCCTTCCAGTCACCCTTGTTTCTCACCTCTGGATGATTTCCATCTACTCCAGACTACAAAGAATGAGGTGCTCAGAGGGCCCTTTCTGACCTTAACAAGGCATGCATATCTAAAGGAATGTCAAAAGGAGCTTTTTCTGTCCATCTCCAAGCTGTGGTAGAACATTTCAGGGTGGCAAAGTATGTCCCAGATGTTGTCATGGTAGAACTGTAGCAGTAGTCAGACATGCGATACTGGGCTGTCATCAAGAGCAAGCTGTGCTTTAGGGACCCTGCACACCAGCTCACTGGGATACTGCTGGAGCAGTTAGCATCATGAGGGATTTGTTTGAACACACAACATCTGCAAGATGCAGTCAAGCCCCATGCTTTCAACAGGCTCCAGTTAGTTTCACCAGCTGATGTTGTCCACCCTGTGTTAACGCAGAGCTGCCTTCCTGCTTTGAGAAGGTTGTCATCATGACTCACTTTGCAGCGGAGCATCACTAGATCTCTGGGCCCAGCTGCTGCAGTCCTTGGCCAAGCAGGAGGTAGTGTATGTCTGGGAGCTGTTGATCTGAAGAAACTTCCTCTTGCCTGGTTGCTCCTGGGCTCAGGGTGCTGCTGTATCATCCAGTGCAGCCACTGCTGGAGAGCAAACTGCGCAGGGCACTGATGGGCTGTAGGCATATCCCAGCTCCTCCACCTCCCCGCTGAACCACATTGCTAAGAGGATTATAGGCAGAACAATTGTGAAAGGATGGAGTGAAGGATAAGCAGGGCAGGCACTGATACAACATCTCTGGGAAACTCCTGGCTGAAGTTAAAGACACAGGCAGGAGCCCTCCTCCTGAAGCACCCCTCATCACCTGATGCTTGCCTTGTGCCCCACCAAGCTGGGTTTAAAGGGGAGGGCACTGACATTCCTCCCCAAACTGACAGCACTGCTGTGATCTGTTCTACCTTCCCAAGAGAACTATGTCCCCAGCCACCCTGTGACACTGTTTGCTCTGCCTGGAACAGCCTGGATGGAGCTGAGGTCTGAAAAGTGGGAACAATAGTTTGTGCTTTCCAGCATGAGGAGAGCTGGGGTGTGGATGGGATGTACCAGGCTGGACTCTGAAAGGGTCATCTCCACCTCAGTATCAGCTCCATGTGCTTTTAGATGTGACAGACTTTAACAGTCTTCTGGAAAGCAGTTCTTTGAGAGGCTTTGTTTGGGAAACAGCAGGTACCTGTCCAAGGGCTGGATCATCTGCTGCAGCAAGCAGAGGTCTCCCCTGCAGGTTGCCCCTTCAATCTTCAATCTGGTTTTCCTAGTCTTCTATCAAGAGACAGTTGAATTCTGACTCGTGAGCCTAAAATTTGCCTTGCTTGGGTTTTGTACCACTCTGGGTGCTGGTGCAGGGCCTTAGCTTTGTTCTGGGCAATGATTAAAATGTTTCCTGAGTGATTCTTGCAACCTTCTGATTTCTGATGTGGTCTGAAAACATTTGCAGGGGCTTCTTAGACATGTAGTTAACATCTCTGTGAGAGGGGTTGCCTTGGGATGAATCTTCTTCCAGCCAGGGTGAGTTTAGCATCCATGTGTGCTTGCAGGCTGCTGCTACCAGCATCTGGCAGGCTGCTGAGCAGTTAAGCACTGATGAGATGCAGCCGATTGGTGCTCCCTGGATTTAGCCAGCTGTTCTTAAGCACTTCAGAAAAGCTTAGACATCTGTTTGGTCTTTTTAGAGCAGAGGCACATGGAGATGCATAGCTCTGAATGACTCATAGCTCTCTTGTCAGTCATTGCTGGCTTGCTCATTCAACATAATAGCATCTGAGTGGTTATTTTCACTGTGAGCAGGCATTTGCAGCGATGACGAATCAGGGACATTCCACCCTCAGCTCTCTACCAGAATGGTATATAGACAGATCCAGATCTCTTGGAGAAGTATCACATCATTTCACACTCCAAGGTGCCACCAGATTGTCATACAGAGCTTTCAAAGTTGGGTGAACCATGCAAGCCTTGCACAGCCACCTGAAATGCTGCTTGCTGCCTGGCTCCAGCCCTTGTGATTCCAACCATTGCTGCAAAGCATTCATGCTATAAATGCCCCAGAATTACTTTGCACCATGGAAGTAAGAAGGGTGCTAGGAGACACACAGTCAGAAGTGACACCTTGGCATCCAGCTTGCATTTCAGCAAGCACCCTGCCAAAGCTTTTCACAGGGTAAGATGATCCCATCTCTCCTTTTCACACCAATTAATTTCTGGGGGTAATATTTTGATGTCTCAGTGCTACAAATTGCCCTCTCCGTCTCATGGACTGTCTGTATCAGCATGGTGTCGTGGTTTAAGCCCAGCCTGTCGCTCAGAAACCACGCAGCCCTGTCTCACTCCCCCACCTTCCTCCCCCTGCTCCAAGAGGGACTGGGAGGAGAATCAAAAGAATGTAGCTCCCACGCGTTGAGATAAGAACAGCCCAATAACTGAGGTATAACACAAACCACTGCTGCTGCCACCAATAATAATAATGATAAGGGAATAACAAGGGAAGAGAATACAACAGCTCATCACCCACCAATTGATACCCAGCTCTACCGAGCAGGCATCTAGCCGTTCTGGGTAACTGCCCCAAATTTACATAGTGGGCATGACATGCTGTGGTATGGAATACCTCTTTGGTCAGTTTGGGTCAGGGGTCCTGTCTCTGCTTCCTCCCGGCTTCCCCTCCTCCCTGGCAGAGCATGAGACTCGGAAAGTCCTTGGCCAGAGTCAATTATTACTGAGTAACAACTAAAACCATCGGTGTTATCAGCGCTGTTCCCAGGCCGAAAGTCAAAACCACAGCACTGCACCAGCTACTAAGAAGGAGAAAAATGGCTGCTACTGCTGAACCCAGGACAGGTACCTAATGGCCAAAGTCCAAGCATTTTGCTGAATGGTGCTATTTTACTCAGTTCTGCTGCCTGTGTTCCCAGACAGGTCCCACCTGATGGTCAGTCTCCTCCCTGGAGTACAGTGGAGCTGTTTCACATCTGACAGCCCCTGTTCCGCACTGGGTTGCATTCCTCTCACCTTGCCTGCCTGCCCAGGTTCTCAGTCATATTTTTTAACCTCTTGGCCTATTGCACCCACTGCTGAGACAGAAATCACATCCTCAGAGATGCTCCGTGCCTATGAGCAATGAGTAGTTCCTCCGCTTTGCAGGCAAGTTTGTCTTGCACATGTACAAAACAGATGATGAGCATGGGGAGGAGGGGACAGCATCTGAGGAACTGGGACCCACCAACCTTTTCTTAAATGACTGCACCATAAAATCAGTTATTTTAAAGCACCAGCTTTTATCAGTGCTGCTCCAGCTCCCTGGCTCCATCCTGTCCTGCAGTGCTGCGGTGTGCTCCTTAACCGTAGTTCTTCTGGCCATGGTTCTTCTGGCCACGGTTCTGGCCATCATCTCTCTTATGATGAGAGACTGTAGGAGCTGGGCCTGTTTAGCCTAAGGAGAAGATTGAGAGGGGATCTCATTGATGCATACAAATATCTCAAAGCAAGGTACCAGCTTCCAGGTCCCTGGGAGAACAGCATAAAAGCGACTGACAAATCCTCCTTCTGCTGGGTGGAAGGATTGGTGCCAGCTCCCCAGGCTATGCCCATCTCCCAGCCACCCTGGGGATGGTTTTATCCCCATCCCACTCACTTCATTTCTTCCACATGGCCCCAGGAGTGAGTTGGTGGCACAGCCATCACTGTGCCCTCTTGTGTCATCCCCTCCAAATGAGGATCTGAGATAGGAGGTGGTGGGTGCAGGACCCTATGTGGGATCTGGGAGATGCTTATGAGGGGGCTGCTAACAACTTCCATTCATCGTGTGCTAGGAACAGCTCTGTAGCACATACCAGCTTTTTTATCCCTCAAGAGCCACACAGGCTTATCCTAAGCATGTCCTGGGCTGGCCACACAGGGCTGGGGTGATGCAAGGTGGGATGAGGCTCCATAGTGCTCTGTAGCAACACAGCAGCTCTCACATGGGTGCAAATTTGGGAGGAAGATGCAGAGATAAAACTTTATTTCTGCAAAATTCCCTGTGGCACAAGGAGGCAGGAGGTCCACGGGCAGTGCCGGGACCGGGAATGCAGAGTTGGATGGGAAGGGTATAAACCAGGGAGTCTCAGATCTGGGTGCGGAAGCGCAGGTCGGTGTCTGACATCTTCCGTGCATAGTCCTGGTCGAAGCGCTCATTCTGGGCCACGGTGAAGTGGTTCTTCCAGTCTCCAGTGGTGCCTGGGGGCAGGTGAGATGGGGCTCAGTGGAGTCCACGGGGAACAACGTGCTGGGAGCCCCCCCGGCCATTCACCTTTGCGCATGAAGGGGGAGGTGCTGTGGTCCATGAGCTGGGAGGGCACCATGCTGTAGTTGGTGGTGGGGTTGTCCCGCATGGTCTCGAAGGAGGTGTGTCGGGTGACGGTGTCCAGGGCCGCCTCTGGCAGCTCCTGTCCCAAGAACCGGGCCACCCTGGCAACCTCCCGGCGGAGATCCTGTGGGAAACAGGTCAGTGCTCACCCCTCCTGCCACCCCCAGGCTCCTCACACCGTCAACCACAGCCCCTCACCTCCTTCAGGTCCTCGTAGAAGAGGTAGAGGATGGGGTGATCCTTCCTCAGCTCCCAGTAGCCCTTGACATGGTTGTACCAGGAGCCGTATGCCACTGCATGGAGAGAGCAGCCAGGGGGTGTCAGTGGGTGACACGGCTCTGCAGGGTCCCTGCATGCACCCGTGGGTGCCTTGCCCCACCTCGGCCACCCATAAACTCCTCCAGGTACTGGGCCCACGTCCCAGGGTGTGGGTGCAACTTGTTCATCAGGTCAAAGTGGTAGAAGGAGACGGCCACATCCTTGGCATTGCGCGCCACATAGATCATCTGCAGAGAGCTTGGTGACACATGGGGACTTGCAAGGTCCTGGCAGGGCAGATGCCCCCTTATCTCTGCTTGTCCCTGTAGGTGTGTCCCCTCCAGACTGTTACCTTGCAGTGGTTTTCCCAGAAGGATTTTGGCAAGATATGAGCTGGGATGTGGGTCTTGATGATGCGAGGGGATGCCATGGCCTCCAGCTGCTCCGTGCCTGCAAAGGAGGTTTGCTCCAGGATGCTCCCACCACCAGTGGGGTTCCCCCCACTTCAACCAAGCCTGGCCCGCATCCGGCATCCCCTGCCACTCCCTGCCACCCTACTACCTGGCACCATCCTCCCAGGGGCGGTGAACTCCAGCATGGGCACCCGGTTGCTGATGGCATCCTGCTTGCACTTTTCGGGGTCACAGCCTTTCAGGATCATGTCCACAATCTCACTGACCCAGGTGGTGCCTGGTGAGGAGAGGTCAGGCACCCGGCTGGCACCATTCCCACTGGAGCCCCATCTTGAGCACCAGAGGGGCCCCATCGCACTGGCATCCCTCCACATCCCAGCTCAGGAGGCTGCAGACTGGTGCCTGCTCTCCCAGCCCAGCTCCTCTCTTGTGCACAGGGATGCTCACCAGACTTGGGGAAGCTGACCACCACAATGTCCTCGGGACGGCTCTGGAAGATGTCAACCTTGTCCCAGTTGTGTATGAAGGCACTGACCATGGGGATGCCATGCACCATGCCCCAGGGCTGCCGGAGGTGGGTGTCTGGGTCGGCCATCCTGCTGGGAACAGGGATGCAGCAGGGGGCCGGCAGGCAGTGGAGGGCATCAGGGGACGGGGGCGTCCTCCACAGTCCCCGCTGAGCCCACCCAGCCCAGCCATGGGAAGGGAAGCGTCGCTGGAGGTGGCACCTGCCTCCCGCAGAGGTCCGGGGTGCAGTGGGCAGTGCAGAGAGCATGGAGGGCCACGGGCAGCCCTGGGGGCTCAGGTCAGCACAGGCAGTGGGCAGCTCCCATACCGTGATGGAAAAGCCCGCAGGGGCTTTGCTGGCCGCAGTTTCACGCTACTTTCTGCTCCCGCCTCCCAACTTTCTTTCCCCCAGGTCCCTATTACACAGCAGCAGGGGGAAGCCCTGTCTGGGGGACTCCGTGGGGGTTTGAAGGAGATGGGAACGGGGAGCAGGGCTGTCAGGGGTCCCGCCGGGAATCCTCCCCATCGCCGGCAGTTCCCGCTCTGTGGTCCCTGCAGAGCAGCCCTGTGATTGGCCTCCATCTCCAAGGGGACACCGAGCCCATAAGAGCCCCCCACCCCGCTCCCCGCGCAGGCCAGGCTGGGGCACCCCAACGCGGTGACCGCGGCAGGGCTCTCCCCGTTACCTGCCTCTTCTCCCGGCGTTCTGGCGGGGGGAGGCCAAGCTTCGCTCCCAGCTTGTCGGGGCCGGATTTGTTACTCTCCCTTCCCCGTGTGGAAGATGGAGGCGTGGGGAGGCGCCTGGGGCTGCGGGGGGCGGGGGCCGTCATTAGGGAAGGGATGCGGAGAGAGCCGGTCCCGGCGCTGCGGAGCGGGGCGGGCCGGGAGCAGAGAGCAGGGACGGGGACGGGGACGCGGCCCAACAGCC
>JAOEHX010000710.1:12841-32007 GCA_025448015.1 Bolborhynchus lineola
CATTGTTGTATAACCAGGCTTTAGAAGAACTCAATTTTTGAGCCAAATCAGCTTTGTGGTTTCCTGTTGCCCTTTGGGTTGCTGGTACTGCGCCAAATCATGTTGGTAAAGAAAATGCTTCAGTAGTTACGTACAGCCTTGGATACATTTAGCTGTCCTGCAGTAGTAACGTTTTAGGCATAATAAGCATTTTTACTATTTTTATTTATGAAGATTTCTCCCCCTACTCTGCTATATTAAGCCACTAATGACAAAGTAAAGGAAATTGGGATTCCAGCTTTATATTTAGATTTGTAAATGTACTGGCTTTGGAAATAGTCTTGTGAAGTGCGGATGTTTGCTGTGCCAGTGTTGGGAATGTATTTTGCGATCAGAGGCTGTGTTAAACAGTTGTCCCCTTGCTGGTGAATTGGCTCTTGATGGAGATTCAGAACAGCTTATTTTAATTAGGCTTTGTTTGAAAACATGGCTCAATCTATTAATTGAGATAGGTGCTACTTCCCCGTGGACTTCTCACAGCGATAATGCAGAATTGCTGGATACTTGCTTTTTTAAGCATACTACTACTTCTGCCCTATTTGTGTGAGAAGGACAGTTGCCTAGCAAGAACTTTCTATTTTATATTAGGAAATGAAAAATCTTCAAGAAGCATATGGCTAAAAATAGTATTTCAACATGCTCTACTGGGAGGCTGGATTTTGGATGAGGAACATGGAGGTAATGTGGTGTCACTAACGAAGCAGCGCAAGGCTCTGGAGGCAACAAATTGGCCTTGGGAAAGCGGTAGCGAGCACTGAAAACACTTATACATGCTCTCTGAGGTAATACAGTTTTTTGCTTGATACTGAGCATGACTGGTGTGCTCACCTCTTCCTGTGGCAAATGTAACATAGGAAAGAGCCATTTTCAGTGCTTCAGTTGACAGAAGGCATGTTAATATGTGGCTGCCCAGTCTGCTTTTCTTTTAAATAGCTTAGCTGATGTTCAAGGCTGAGAGAAGTACAAAACAAACTGAAAATCTTTCAGATGTTTTAATTAAAAGTGATGGAAGTGGAGAATTAGAGCTGCTTCTGTGCTAGGATGGCTTATTCAAACATGCAGCTTAACCAGTTAGACTGCAAGGTGGAAAATGCTAGAGATTGTGTATCTGAATTAAGCAATTTTAATTTGGTCTTTCATCTGTGTCATTACCGAGGGATATCCTGCAGGCTGGTTTAATGAACTCAATCTAGAGGTGTGTAGAGGCACATCTCTTTGCTTGACAGCAGCAAGATGGCATGCTATGACTGGCAGACGTATCTTCAGCTTGTGTAATTGTCTGCTCTTGTCATATGATGACAAATGGAGCGATGATCATATTAAACAACAAAAAAGTTCAAAGTAACACGAAGGCTCTGAATAAACTCTTGGAATCAAATTGATTCTCACATGACAGCATGTCAGCATGGGTATTTTTAGCCTGAATTAATGCAGCTATAGGAAACTCCCCTCCCCCAGAGAAGTATTACTGTGTTAAGTTAAATGTCATTCAGAATTTTTAGCCTAAATTCTCCTCTTCCTACAGGTGTGGGAGCCTGTCTTGTCAGTGTTTAGTCTTATGTTGCATGTGCAGGCAAGGAAAAAACTGTCCCATGTCAGGAGTTTAAACAAAAAATTAAACACAAGTTTGTCTGTAAACTGACAAATCTGATTTTCTGGGTTTGTTTTTTCTTTTTTTAATGAGCCTCTTCCAAACGCAGATGCAATAAGGATGAGATCATGCAGAAAAAATTAATCAGGAACTGAGCATAGTTTGGAGTTTTGGCAACTGTGTTTGGGTGGAATAGAAATTTCCTTCTTTTCCCTTCTATCTATCCAGTTTTCTCTTGTCATAGGTGCAAGCTAATGCACTTCTGTGCATTATGGTGTGAGGTTTTAAGTTTTGTGGAAGCAGCTGTCTTTCTGGCGGAAGTCTGAAGGCAAGTACCACGAGAAATATCTTTCCTTTTGTCAATAAGAGGATTCTGCAAAAGGGAAGCACCCATCTGAAAGTCCAGGAAAGCTGTTTTAAAACAAAAGTGTGGAATTAGAGCTTTGGGAAATAGGAGCTGCAAAGTAATGAGCTAAGGGGGCAGAAGCTTTTTTTTTTTTCCCCTCTTCCTCCCTCCCCCATTTCTCTCTCCCCCTAGGAACTGGTACTGAGTATAGTTAACCTGTGGGAAAATGAGTGATACAGATTATCAGCTTTATTCACTTCTTGATGCTCACAGTTCCACTTCAGTCAGGTTGGTATCTCTGTCACAGTTTTAATTAAGATTCCTCTCTCCCCCTCTTCTTTTTATTTTCTTTCTTTCTTTTTTTTTTCTTTTTTTTTTTTTTTTTTTTTTTGTCTCTTCCCCAATCTTTCTGTCTCCTGATAGGAAAAAAAATTTTCAGCAATTAAAAAACCACATGTGCTACCACATGTGACCAGATTGAAACTTACTCTTCTGAATGCTGTGTCTGTAGACTTCACAGAAAATTGCTTTACTTCTGGATTGCCATCCTTGTGTGCTTACCCAGCGTGAATGGCACATTTTAGATGCTGTTCTCCAAAAAGACTTTTTCAGGGCAGCTGCCCTGAAACTGGGGTTTTGTTGGCACAATGGCTGTGGGGAAATGCAGAGTGCCCAAGCAGAATTCGTCAGTACTCATCTCAAAATGGGTCTTAAATACAGCCTTCTTCCTTACGCATAAAAGCTTTTTCCCTTGTCAGTTGAGTTAGTAAGTGGCAGGAAAATGCTTTGCCTTTGTAATTTCTGAAGTATCCTTAGTTTGCTTTTGGATTTGAAAGTTTTTTTGTGGTGGCCCTGTAGTGGTGTAATTGTAATGAGAATAGTGCTTTGCACATGTACGCCTCATTAGCTGGTACAGCTGGGACTCTCAATTTCAGCAAAAAAGTAGTCTTACTCAAAAGAGCGCTTATGTAAAAATAGCACCATACTACTCAACAGTTAAACCTGTATGAAATATGTCACTTCACTAAATCTGTGTGTATCAAGATGCATTGCCAGAGCTGATTTTTATTAGTCCATTTTAACACTGTGCAATTTCTACTTTCTGCAGAAATTACATGTAGCTACTGCTTTGGTACGAGTAAGACAATAGGAAAACATGCAACATTAGAAAACTCAAGTATAATTCTGTACCTAGTTGTGGATACAGTTACTGCAGTATTTTATATTGCAGTATTTTATTTAAATGCAGTATTTTCCCATACAGATGAGAGGTAAAGGAGCAGGATTCATTTTTGACTAGCGCTCATTTAAATGTTGAATAAGCTGAAGCTTAGAATTTGCTTGATTTGCAATCTCAGAGCTACAGGGAAATAATTTTACTCTTTTTGTACTGTTACATTTGATATGAAGGGCCATGGAGAGCTGGCAAAACTGGACTCTGTGTTGCTGCCAAAGCTTCCTCCTGAGTGTAAATGTACCTTAAGAAGATCCGCTGTTTAACTCTTCTTCTCTATTTAGTAGAGATGAAAATTTAGGAGTAAACTTGATGTAGCTTAAAAAAGGAATAAAGCTAATTGAGCCTGTTTGCTTGTTTTAAATAGGCACTAGATTAATCGGATGTGCAATTCAACATCTGGACCATTCATGCAAAGATGACAGAGAAGATAGAGATACATTGTAGAGGGCTCTAAAGTGTGAAGCGGCAGAGGAAAGAGAATCAGTTGAGAAATGCAGAAATGGAAGTGACAGACTGTCGTGTTTTAAGATCAGCCAGCAATCCAGAACCAGGCAGCCGTTAGCTCACTCCCCCTCTATCCTCCCCCCGCTCCTGGAGGGATGGGGAGGAGAATCGAAAGAATGTAACTCCCAGGGGTTGAGATAAGAACAGTTCAGTAACAGAGGTATAACACAAACCACTGCTGCTACCACCAGTAATAATAATGACAAGGGAAGAGAATACAACTGCTCACCACCCGCTGACTGATACCCAGCCTGACCTGAGCAGAGATCTAACCCTTCCGGGTCCTTGCCCCCAGTTTGTACATCCTGGGCATGACGTGCTGTAGTATGGAGTACCTCTTTGGCTAGTTTGTGTCAGGTGTCCTGTCTCTGCTTCCTCCCGGCTTCCCCTCCTCCCTGGCAGAGCATGAGGCTCAGAAAGTCCTAAAGTTTAGTCAGACTAAACATTACTAAGCAGTAGCTAAAAACATCAGTGTTATCAGCACTGTTCCCAGGCTGAAAGTCAAAAACACAACACTGCACCAACTGCTGAGAAGGAGAAAAATGACTGCTACCGCTGAACCCAGGACACCGAGCCAATGCTGTAGTTAAAGAAATTATTTCTGTGAAATATTCTGATGGGATTCATCCATGTGGAGTGAAAGAATATTGCGGTAATGGGGAAAGAAAAGAATGTGAGTCTTTCACAAAGTATTTTAGCTTGGAAGACTTGTGCCTCTGTGACATTTTGCAGGAAGAATTGGCAAGATTTGTCCCTGGTATGAGTGCTATTGCCTGCAGGGCGGTTTGAAACATTTGATAGCCATATTGTATTTTGAGTGACAGGTAGTCAGTCGGCAAGTTGCAGGGTTTTACAAAGCTATTCATGCAGTTGTGGGCAGAAAGGTGCGGGCTGGTTCTGTTATGAGTCTCCCAACAGTACTGAGAAGAGATTGTCAACTTTTAAATCATCTATCTTCATTTTGACTGCAAAAAGAGAATGTTTGGAAATGATACATGCAGTATCTTCGGGGACACTAGAAAACAGCATTGCTTATTGTGAACAGACACTCGACTTAACTCCAGATCTTGGTGATCATTTCCATGTTGGTATTATTCTGAGATTCATTTGTATGTGAGCTGGTGGCTTTACATGTAGTGGATACTATTGTTGACTGGCTTGCCAGCATGCATTCAGGTGCTTTCAGTTACCACTACTCATCAGCCACCTGTGTAATTGCCATGTGTGGGTCAAGGTGTCTTTGGGTTGAGCAGCATAAATTTGGAGTTAGCTGTGCTGTAGAGGATGCATCATCTCTGGCCAGCCTCTCCTCTTCCTTATTTTTGTTACTAATGGAGTGTATCTGTGCATGTGTATACATATATATGTATATGACCCAGGTGAGTCACTTAGAGGTTTCTAGGAGTTTGAGAGTCCAATAGGAAGCTTCTGCAGATTGATACAGGGAAGGCTGTTTAGGAAGGCAGCTGCTGCAAGGTCTTAACCTGTCTGTCTTTCCTTTTCCTTCATCCATGTTATTTCAGATGGCTTTCTCCTTCTCTCTGTGTCCCTAATATTCTTGTTACTATTCTTCCCTACATGTAGTCATGTGGGATTATGGGATGTTTATCAGTCATTATGGGTTGCTGGGTTTTAAACTAGCCATCTCCTACATTTGACAAGAAGAGGTTGCAACCAGTGCTCCATAGCTTGTCATACATCTTAGTTCAAGACTGTATAAACAAACATATTAAATGTTTGATTCTTTGTTTGTATCTTTGCTTCTGCCTCTCTGTTCTTCTTCCTTTCATCTTTTGCCCTCACCTTTCCACAGAGATTCTCGTCCACTGTTTCAGTGTAAAGGTGAGTCTGCAGACTTTCAAAAATGTCTTGGGGAATTCTTGGGCCCCAGTTGATGCATTTTGATATGCTACTATTGTTTGTTTTACACTGGCTGCCAGGGCTCCTAAAGCTCTTCTGGATAGCCCATCAATTCCAAGCTGGTTGCTATGGCTGACATACTGATTCACTATGAAAATGCATTGATTTCACAGCATAATTCATGATATCTTACTGATCCTGAAGCCATCTATGTGGATCAGATTCACATAAATATTTTGGGGGGCTATCCTTTCCATTCTGTAGGCTGTACTGTTTAATCAAAATGTCAATAGCTGGTATCAAGTGGCAGGATTAGTCTTTGCTGTAGCCTACAAAGGAGAGCTTGAGTGCCTGGAGGATGTAAGCAGTACAGCCAAAACGCCTCTGCTACCTACTTCAGTGTCATTTATAGAATTTTGAACTGTGTGCTAAGGAAGAATAAAGCAAATGTAAATGTATTATTGCTCCTATTATAACACTTCAGTAGGATAAAAAGAGAGAGAAGAACTTCAATAGCTCTGATGATAGCCTGCCAGAGTAAATGTTGGCTCAGAAGCAACTGTGGTAATGTAGCTTTTTCTCTAAATCCATTTGAGTTAAATGAGCTCAGGGCCAAGCTGAGAAATGAGTTTCCGTGTAGTGCTGTCTCTGCTGCTTCCAAGGCGCTCCAGGTTATGCAGTTCTCCTATCCCCTCTGTCCCTCTTCGGATCTCAGCAGAGTTGAGTTTGTCAGGTCGGAGGCTTTATGAATATCACTAGCAGCCAATAGGGTTTGTATTGTTCGTGACACCTGAAGGTAAAAGTGGTATCTGAGCAAGTGAGATTTTTCACTTCAGTGTGGAGCTTACTAATAGTGTAGTAAAATAATAATTATAAAAATATATGGTGTGGAGAATGCAGGTGCCTGATTCTTTCTTATCTGACATCTGGCTTTACTTCTGAGTTTGTGGGCATGCGTTAAGCTTTTGTCTGGTCTTAACAGCTATGACACTCTCCTACTTGTAATACTATATAAATAGAGGACCTGTTTATAGGTAGCTTCTGAAATATTTATGGTAGCAACCATTTTTTAGAATTTTAATTTGAAACACGTGTAGATGCGAGTTGAAATCTTATTTATTTTGTCTCTTTTGGAATTGGAAGAAGAGAAATGTCTGCAAGTGAAGGCAAAGAGCTCCAGAGTCTGTGGAAAGATGTTCTCACTGCCTGTGGCTGTGGTGATGGAGATTGCTTTACCTTCACCAGGCAGGAGGTTTGCTACTGCCTTTCAGTTCCTTTAACTGGCGGCTAAAGGAGAGAGGCTGGGCTAGTCTTAAAAGTTTTTAATGCTAGTGTTTGTAGGTCATAGTTATTAAGTAGAGGAGAGTGTAGTTGAATGGAAAAGCTTCCCTCAAGGTAATGTCAGTTGTGAAGGTAAATGGGAGGCAAGCTGATTCTGGGTTAAATACTGGGATTGTTACAGCAAATGCTCTGGTTGTGTCTATTCACTTGTACTGAGAAACCAAAAGACACCTCGAAATCAACCAGTTAAACCCCCAAGCTTTTGGTTGGAAACAAAAATTGTAGTAGGCCTTCTAAGGATAGACCCATGGATGTTGTATGGGCTTGACCTGATCTTGATCTTGGATCTTTGGGCTCATGTTTGAAAACAGTGGCTGTGGTTTTCTGGTATCAAAGCATAGGAAAGCAGCAGGAACCACACGTATTACAGTGTTCCTGCTCTATTGTCATTTTGGTGCATCTTTTTATCTTAATCCCACTCAAATTTCAGTTAATTCTGAGGGAAGATCTTCATCTGGTGGGAAATGGCAATTGAATTTTAATGGATCTCTACTGTGTAAATTCCTTCTCACTGGATTCCTTATTTTGAGTCTCCTGTACCAGGTAGCATACCTACCTAACGCTCTGACATAATTTGGTGGGGGAGAGGGAGCAGAAGAATGAGAATGGAAGGGGCAGCTGAGATACACATGAAGGTCAAAAACCTCCACAAATATTGTGGGATCTTTTAAGGCAATAGGTACTAAATAAATACAGAAAGCAAGATCATTTATCTTAATATCATAAAGTGTTGCTCTTTAAGAATTAGTTGTAGGAGGGAGGATTTGTTGGGGCTGTGCTGTTGTGGTATTGTTTAATTCATATACACTCCTTCGTAATAAAATGTGTCAGTACCATTGTGTGTTACTATAGTTTCCTGCCCCTCTCTTTCTCTTAGAGTGTTCTAGTTGGAGAGAGGATCACAGTCTTGGGAACCTGTTTTGCACATGTCTGTGCACTGCTCACGAAGAAGCAATCACTGTAACTCATAAATATGTGCACTCATCCTCCAAAGACATATAAAACATATTTGAGCTATAAGGCTATACAAACATGAAGCAATGTTGATGACGACATGCAAACCACAAGGGGGAAACTTGACTGGCTCGATCTTTTTAGAACCTGGAAATGTTTGCATAGCCTTGTGCTTGGCTGTGTTTCTTCTTAGATAGATAGATGGGTAGGTAGGTATCAAAGACTTGAGTGAAATGCTTTGTTCAGCTGTGTGATATGGTAAATCATATCCTGTGTCCAGCTTTGCAGTTTCAAGTCAGGGTTTGTGGTTTTCTCCACCTTGCTTCTTAAAGCTACAAAAAAGTAAATGGTAGTGACCTGATGGCCAGCACACACAATCTGTTTCTCGGTCTCCAGTACTTATGCTGTTGGAAGGGCTGTGCAGCCTAGAAAAGATGCCTGTGAATTATGTGGTACAAGTGACATGCAGCTTTATAATCAGTGCATTCCTGCACCAGAAGCAGTTTCAGGGAATGTTGGATCGTGCGTGGAGTGAAGTTGGACATGACTATGGCCAGAAAATATATTGCTGTGCTTTAAAGAAGGCACTGAATGAGTTGTTCGGTTGGTTTTGGTCGGGTTTTTTTTAAGCCAATTTCAAATTTATTTTCTTTCATTTTATGCAAATTCCTTTAGCAGATTTGCTTTCTTAGGCCAGAGGAGGAGAAAAATTGTTTTAGTATCCGTTATCATTTTTCTTTATCTTTTGCAGGTTAAAGCCATTCTGTGATACTCCAACTGCAAACAGCAGTTTCTTTTTTTTGATGATGACTGTAGTAGAAATTTGTAGTGTTTCTCCCCCTGCCCTCTATTTTCTGATAATTACAGAAAAATCTGTTTGTCAAAGCCAACACTTCACATAGATTCAATTCATCAAGAAATGCTGCTTTAAAATTTTATGGATTTGAGGTTTTGGACCTTGAGACTGAAGGGTGTAGCAGCACTGAGGACTGGCCTGCTCTCTGGACAAAACAAAGGATTTTTGAGGCAGAATCAAATCAGTGTTGTTTCTGTGACCAGTCAGAAACAGCATATACGTAGCTGTTAGGATGTTATCAATTAACGTGTCATTAAATAGATGTTTTGAGGGCGTATGTTATATCATCTGTGATTTCCTGTGATAGGGATGCCAAAATTCATGTTGCTCACTGCAGCCAGATGGAGTTAAAAAGCTGGTCCTGACTGTGTCTAAGGTGTAAGTCCCTGTCTTGGAAAAACACCAAACATGAATATTTCTGAACAGCTGGAGCTGAGGACTGTTGCCTGGCTCTGCAATGAGGACAACAGAGGTTTTAAGAAGAATTCCACCATGTGTCAAGCTGTGAGACACGCCGAGTCTCATGGGCTGGCAAAAATTGTTGGTTTTGTGTCATGTTAAGGCAGGAGGATTTTTTACTGTGAACTTGAAGCAGCATTTGATCTCCTTGTCCTTACTGAGTCTTGCAGGAAAATGTGATTGCATTTTTAATTTCCCCTGGGCAAAACTGCCAGAAATAACTTGTGTAGCACTCCAGCCCTGGAGCTGCCCCTCTAACCCACTTTCCTGCTCTGTCGACTGTAGCGAATGGTATCTCCGTCTCAGCTTTCCAAAGGAGATGTAGAGGCAGTGATACCTGAACCACACTACTTTAGCCTTCTTCTCAGTAGGCTCTTTGGTTGATGGACTGGACTGGACTGGCCTGGGCTGGACTCTCAGCCTTGTTGATTTACTTCTAAGGATGTTTTGAAAAACATTTATTATGCTGTTCTGTCCCTCCTTGTATTTATGAAAGGAGATGACTCCTTACAGGCTTCACTTGATGCACCTGATAAATGTCTTAAAATTGGTTGCACATTCCTTTGGAAGATGTTTTGGTTTTAAACCATGTGCCTTGTGACCTGGTGGAGGATAAAGATGGCTCATTCATTAATTTTTGCTTAATAGGTTATACGTGACTTTTCCTTGTAGAAATGCTGAGAGGGAGAGCAGAGACAAAAAAGAGGACAGAAAATGCCTGAACTAGTCAGCTGGAGTTGCGGGAATGTTACATTGTTGTTTGCTGTGTGTGTTATTGTTTGGGTTGACTTCCTACTGGTGAAATTGATAGCTAGTTGGGATGTTTCTTTTGGTCTCTTAACATAACTTTTCCTGTTGTCAGCTAGTGCTGCTGAGTATCTGCTACCCACTAAAGGACAGTGGTTACCATCCCTGCAGAGTTTGGACTTTGTATGTCTCTCAGCCTGGCAGTTCATGGATATGGCATTTGTAAAATCAGATTTTGGTAGGAAGAGCTGTGTTACAATGGCTTTGGTAACACCTCTGCTTTGCTTTAAAGAAAAGATGTTTAAAAGGAGAATGTGCTTCGTTGTAACAGATGGATTTAAAAAATAAATAACTGCACATTGTTCATTCACTTTATGTTTCTACCCATCCTATGAAACATAGACTATATCTGTGTTGGTGTCATACCCTGGGAATTCAGTCTAGGGAGTTCCTTAAGGAAATAATGGGTAGATTTAAGAAACTAAAACCCTAAGCTTTTGAATGGAGGCCTTTTCATCTTAGAATACAAGGAGCTAATTCCTCTTAGTCTCTAAAAGAAGCACAAGATTTGCTCTTCTTTCCAGCTTGGCAGCTGAGTGAAGATGGTACAGTCAAAAGAAGTGACCACAAAAAGATGTAGCGTATTGGTTGTGAATCTGCCAAAGGTGGCCAACTGTATTGTTATTTTCAGCTAATTCTATGCACTTACTTGGAGTTTTTGTTTAAATTAAAGACTAAAGGTATGTTTTAATGATCATTAGGTTCTCCTCTATAAGAGGTTTTGTTCCATGGTTTAATAATGGGAATGTCTGAGAAATAGAATGTAGCTGTCTAACCATTACTGTGTTTTTTCCTATGCTAAAATGTATTGGTCCCCTGTTATCTTTGAAGTTTCTGATTTGTAGTTTATGATATAGTCTCTCTCAGCAGAGCCGTGTTACTCTGATTCTTGACTTCTTTTTGGTGGGAATACTTTGGAAAGAGTCACTGGGAATACTCCAGATTCTTGCATGAAAACTACTGATACCAAATGCTTGAGCTAAATAGTACACTGTAAACAAACTTTCCAGTCTGGGTATCCCAATTCTGTCTGGAGTGAAGAGTACCTGGGGTCAAAAGACTGTTAGTCATGCTCCTTGTGTTCCTCAGGTTTTTGGACATACACTTTGCAAAGCTATTCATGACGGAAAATGCAAATGGAAACCAGATAAACACGGTTCTCATCTTTTAAAGTTTCTCTGAGACTAGCAGGACTAAAATGAAAGAAAAGGCAAGCAAGAAGAGGTGATTTGGGCTTACAAAGGCAACTAGAAAAGTGTTTGTAGAGCATTTAAGAATCTAAGGAAAAAATAATCTGTTAAGTCATTAGAAAAATAATTAGGCAATAGACATTCTTACAGTCATTATTTCTTCTCTCCCTCTCCCACCATTCCATACCTTTTGTCTTTGTCTTAAATTGTGTGAAGGGATGCTTTCTCACTGTCCTTAGTTTGGAAAGCACCTTGTAAGTTTTGGACAGTACAAAATTTTGGGCATTCTCAACCACAGTGGGGGCCTTAAAATGCTCTGAAAAAGACCTATTTTGCGTCATGGTTTAGGAAATTCCTTTTGCAACATGAGCAAGGCAACAGCCTGTTGGCGTCGGTGGGGGTGAGTCATAGCACCCTAATCTTGCAGAATTAAGTAGCACATTTTCAGTGGTGCCCTTGCGTCGTTCCTGCTGCTCGCCATCAGATGAACCATTCTCAGTTTAGCAGTGGGGTGTGCTTTAGACTTCGTTCCCAGGAGGGCATGTAGAAAAGGAAACAACCTCCCCCATGCAGCAGCACAATAAATATCCTGACAGGTCTCAGCCCATAAACTCTGTTATAATCTTGCAATTTATTATTATGTTGCTATTTGTCAAGAAAACCACGAGCAAATCTTTTGTAAAGGAATGTGAAATGCTATATAGGGAAATGAAAAAACACTGGTGCATTTCATGCAGATTTTTTCAGGAGGCTCCTATTGATCCCTTTGCACCAAAAGTTGCAATGGGTGATCTGTGGTGCGTTTGAAGCGTGGCTGATAGCATTTTCACTCTGCTGATTTACTCTGCAGAGGTGCAAGTTTGGTTAGTGTTGTCGTAGTGCTCCTGCATGCAGTTGCGGTGTGCTTCCTTCTTAGTAAATAGTGCGTGGTCTTCGAGTTTGGTCCGGAGTGAGGCTGGGGAGATGCCCCATGTCTTGTGTCTATGGGATTTGTTTGACCTGCGAGTCTTCATGTGCTCAGTACTAAGTGGGGCTGGCGTTTGCTGAATGAGCACGTCTCATGCACACACATTTTCAATTATGGATACATTCTTGAGGATATATAGGATGCTTTTGACAGCCCTATCAGGAGAACGAATGTTGTTGGCATGGTATTGGGTAAACCTTTACAGAACAGATGTGCTGAACTAGTTAAAATCAGTGAGTAAAGTACATGTATATTCATTTGAAGTTATCATTTTATTGTATTATACTAGAACTGAGTGTTAGACAATTTGGCATTCTCTAATAGTTAGCTAGCAAAGTCTTTTCCTCCTATCAAAAATATCGTTTCCAGTTGGATCGCCTTCTGTTTATTTGTTTGCTTGTGTTGTGATCTCGAAAGACAAAATAGCTGTTTGTGCACAACAAAATATCTGGATACAGTTTCTTGAAATGTGTGCTTAGAGGCTAGTAGATCTGTCTTCCTGAAGTCTTTACTGGGTTTAAAGCATAGCAATAACAAAGCTGCTCTCAGCATGGGCAAGGCAGACTGCGGACAAACTGGTGTGAACTCGGGGTTGTTGGGGAAAAAATGTTTCTGCGAGGCAGCACTTGAAGCAAATGGCTGAAGATGAGAAGATGGGTTTTCTTCCTTTGCTGTAGCAGCTGGAAATGAAATTAATTTTAAACAGCTCCCTTGCCTTTCAGATCTGCGATGTGTCTTATTTCCTTAGAAGATCTGAGAAAGAGAGCTTTAGAAAACAAAAAGCATTGTTCCCAGTAACGAACCGTCAATTGGTCCGTCATGGTTTTCAGTTGTTTCCGTGATTATGCTGGTGAAAGAGATTAAAATACTTCTCTTTTGTTATCAGCAAAGAGAATTCCCCTTCTGCCCGCTCTTAACAACGCGTGCCTGGGGTGGCTCTGGGCGCCTTGTGCTTTGCTTTCCGTTCTCCACGTGCTTGTTCCTGTCTGGGCTGGCGTGTATGTAGCAAAATCCGCTCAAATTCAGTATCCTTCTGTTGGGTTTAAATGTGCAAATTTCTCACTTCTTCCAGACTCACTAACATTGTTTGGAGAGTTTAAGAATAATTGTTGCTTCTGGTTTTAGGAATATTTTTTAGAGCATTCTTTATGTTAGCGAAACCTCAAAGTGTATCAGTGAAACCTTGCTCTGAAATGCAGTTTATGGATTTGGGTTTTTTTTTACCTTTGTTGTTGTTACTAACATGGTTCTCCTGTCTCCTCTGTGAAAGCAAGTCTGTGGTCAGGAATGCTTATTGTTTCCCAATTGGGCCTGTCTTTTGATTGTTTCAACAAGCCATTTTATTTTGGTGGGGACAGTAAGCGGACACGTTTTGTCAGTGCCTCACTACATACTTATTTGTCATCTACCACTCCTTTTTTTGCACGTGCAGAGCAATTTGAATACAAAATCGGTATGGACCTGATGTTACTTTTAAGATTATTTTAGCATACTGTCTATGGTGTAAATTTATTCCCAACCTGCTGAACAGAGTGTGTGAAGAGAGGTTGTGGCATAGCATATCAAAAATGAGGACTATGCACACTTTACATCATTGTTGATTAATTCATGGTTGATCCAGGAATCCTGCCTTTAATCAGTACAGTTTGAAAAGAAGCTGGTTTCTCTTGCTCTATGTGGTGCCATAAACCCTCCCAATCTCTGGGACTGAACACAAGGCTCTCCTTAACTGTGTGCAGGCAGGAAAGTAGGAACAGCATTTAAAAACACAGGCAGCTCTGTTCAACCCCATTCCAGTTTATGAACAAAATTTGTGAGCCATTTACAGGACAGAGCAGCCTGCCTGTCCCTGTCCCACCTGGGGCTTGGAGGAGTGGCACTGGGGGTGCAGGAATCTTCTAGCTCTTGTTGGCATTGGTGCTGCCCCAGCATCGTGTTGCTGCCCGGGACTCTGGCATTGCCTCCTGTAATTAACAGCACAAGGTCCACATTCTCAGCTTGGGATAGTTTTGAGGAAAGGTTAATGCTGCCCAAGCCTGTAAAATTCTTGCTAATGAACTGCTTGCAGTAATATAGCAAGCAGCTTAAGCACATGCACTCAGCCAACGAAGTGCGGTGCAAAGTTTATATAATTAGCATTAATGTTTGGTACAAAACACCCCATTGACAGCATCAGCTGACTTATCTCATTATGAGCTATAGCTGTTTCATGACTCTAATAAAACATGAATTTTTAAGACAGGGTAGTGAGAGTAAGAGGAAGGCGTGAAATTAGATTAGAGTCTATAAACATAAACTCTGGCTTCCCTGCCCCACTCCAAAGCAGCATTCAGGCTTCTCTTTTTACAGAAAGCATGGGCTTTGTTTTTGAGCCATAAGAGCCAGAATAATATCATTCTGGGAAAGTCCTTCTATCAGTCCCTTAAATGGGTATACCTTTTCAATTTCCTCTGCTGAAATATGGGGCTTCTGACTCGACTCTGGTGGAAGATTTAACCAAGCAATTGCTGTTTTGAAATACTGAGAATCCTGCTCTGAAAGGATGAGTGTCAGTCTGATGTCCTTTGCTTCCGTAACATGTTTCCGTGATGTACACCAGCGACTATGCAGCCACCATCTCCCTTTTTCCTCTGGTTTTGGAAGACAAAAGTTGAGTTGTGAAAAGGAGAGAAGAAATGTGAAGCATCGACTGGTGCAGTCGTGAGAACCAAACCTTCATCTGCAGGGAGATAAGGAAGATCCAGCAGTCCTGAATCAGGTTGCTCGCTGGGCAGCCATGGGTTTGGCAGGGCGAGGGATGGCTGCAGCATAAAGCTGAGCTGCAGGATGTCATTTGAGCTGGTGGTGAAAGGGGCGACTGTGCTGCCCGCTGTGGCAGGCGGGCAGGGCTGAGTTGCTTGGGGAACACTTATTGTTAATTTCCTGACTCCAGTGCAATTTAAAATCCCTCTCAACTCAACCCCGCCCCCCCTTTTTTTATATGGTATTTCTAATTAAGAAAGTAAATAAAACCTCAGGCAGATTGAGGATTGCTGTGCTCACTGCTGGAAGAAATGGAGTAACTTCTGAAATCTGGAGCACGAAATAAACTCAGTGCTAAGACACGGGGTTGGTAAGCAGGAGGAAGAGCTTGGGCTGATCCCTGCTCTTGTCGAAGCCTTTAAACAAAGCAAGAATGAACATACCGTAGAGTTACAGGATGTCTGAGGTTACCTGCTGTGAAAGAGCAGATTAGCATGCTGTGGTATTTTGTTTGAGGTTTTAAAAAATTACCATATCTGGATAGCAAACCCTTGCATAGAAGTATACTGCTGTTCCTTCATGGGATTGTTTCCTTCATCCTGAGGCATTTATAAGAAAAGCTGGAGTCCTCCGTGAGATGGGGTTTGCTGAGAACTGCCTTCATTCATACAGCAAAGAAATACATGGTAGTGTTATTTTTTTTTAAGCAACCTCGGATTCTGTAAATCTGTGATGTTCACAACAGGAAGATTGACAGATGACTAACTGGATTTCCCCTTTCTTTTTACAGCATTTCATAAATGCTGAATAATTTCCATAGGATGAATTGTTTTCATGCTGCTGAGTAGTTCAAGTGGAAAAGTGCCTGGTATCAGTAACTGTGCCCAGAATGCGCAGTGCCTCATGATCTCTTCAGTTATATTTAACGTAAATACTGTAGGCCAGTCATCCTCTTGTTCATCCTGGCTGTTCTTGGGCATTTTTTTCTGCCATGAAAATACCTGCAATCACACTCTTAATTTCCACAACCTCATGCATCCTGGGCACAGAGTTGGAGGCACAATTCACCCTGTTTAACCTGACCTCACTGCAAGGTACTCCAAGGACTAGCTGTCCCCTTCAAACCCAGGGTAACAGTGTACTCCCTCTTGAGCTGGGTGATGGATTTAGCTCCCTAGTTTCTATGAAATAATCTCCTTTTTTAATTGAAATAATAATATTCTTATTTTTTGCATAGGAATCTATATGGATTTTAGATTATTTTTCAGTTTTGCTGAAATTCTTTGTTGCTGTGTTCTTCAGCAAAATGATTCATTGTTTTGCTCTTTCATGACGTAACACCTATTCAGGAGTGTCTTGATTGCATTTCATAAACTGACTAAATTGGGCTCACAGTGGGAGAGAATTAGCTTTTCATCATTAGTGATGTAGATCCTGGTAATAGATGGAGCACGAGTATTTGTGATCCTCTTCGGCTGGGGCACTTTTGTTCCTGTTTCAGCAGCAGTGTTGCAGTGGCATGGTAGTGCTCTGAAGAGTACGTGTGGAGAACACGCAGAGAAACTTCTGGTTTTCTCCTCTGCCAGCACTTGGCTGGGGGCAATAACAGCCAGAGTTTGCTTGCTGCATTTTGCTGGTAGTTGCTAGATAACTTTTGTAGTCAGTGCTTTTCTCCTGTGGGTCTAAGTAGTCCGAGGCGGTGTTGTCAGTCAAAAAGTGCTCCTAGGGAAGGATATCTATAGCAACTGAAGGTGGAAAACAAACACAACATGCAGTTGTAGCTGTTTCAGCATCATTTCCACAATGTTTTGCAGAGGTAAGGGAAGGATTGTATATGCACGCCTCCTTGTTTGCTTATTAATACTTGCTTGGGTTTTCTAAATGTGTTGTTATAAGAAGTTTTAAGTATCTTAAGTTTTTTTTTTTTTCCTTTTTTTCCTTTTTAATTCAGAAAGCTGATGTTACTGAGTGAAAGTTAAATAAGTTAGTGTGATTTAGAATATTTGTTAAACATCATATGTGCTGTACAGCCTCCAGGCATTTTAGGAATAAGCTACTTTCCAGGACCTCTGATGACATCCAGATAATACATGATATTGGCCAGAGGTAAAGCTGCCTCTTTTTAATAAACTGTTGCAAATTTCCACTACTTGCCTTGGAGAAAACCTGTCCTTTGGGAAGTGGAAATTTATTTGGGACTCATTCCAAGATACAGTTATGTTCAAACCTTTTCTTCAGTCTGGAAAGAAACACAGACAAGAAGAATATAATTTTAATGAGTGCAAGATGCCTGCAAAGTGCTGCTCTGAGTTCATCCATAGATGAACTGTCCCAGCCTCGACAACAGTATTTGGCGTTTCTGGCTCCATCCCCAGTGTGGGACCAGCAGGAAACAAGCACCACCGGTGGAGGGCTGGTTTTCTGCCAGATGAGTGTGCTGAAGCGGCTGAGGGCAGGAGCCAGGGAGAGTGCAGAGGAGAGAGGGAGGATTTGTCCGCTGTCACAAAAGATGTGAAGATCTAGCGCATTTTCTGCTGCAGAAATGGGTGGTGCTGGTCAGATTAATCAATTACTTTGTCTCACAGAGGCATCAGGTGAGATCTGGGCTGATGGAGAAGGGGAGGCTGGATGTGCAGGGTGACTTGGCCTGGTAGGAAGGGAGAAGTAAAGGCAGAAGAAAGGTGAGTAAGGGTGAGCAGAGGAGCGATCCTCCCCATTTGGCAGCAGGATGTTAAAGACTCAAGGAGCTTCATCTTGGGGCTGAAATTCACGGTATGACTTGCCAAGTATGTTCATTTGAGGGTGCTCCTTGAACCTAATGGCCAGGCCGTTGCGGTGTCTTTGCACACCAGCTCTTCCTGAAATCCCTGCTACATCCTACAGGCTGGGGGGCAGGAGGGGAAAGGGTACCATGGGATGACTAGCCATTTCCAGTTGTCAGCAAGAAAGGATAAGCAGATTGAGGGCAGAGAAGGAAAGTAGAGCAAATTTTTTGTTGTCGCCTGCTCGCATTAATGAGGAGAGTTGTGAGGCGCCTGTGTATGAGTTTAGATTTTGCTAAGCCGACTGATCTGTAAAAGCAGAGAGTAAATCCATTTTCCCCCCACTACTTTAGTAATTGGCAGAAGGCAGAAAGTCATTGTTGGCTGAGAATAAACAGATTTCAGGCATTCCTAGACTGAGAAACCTGCTTAGCTTTCTAAAATCGGTCTCCCTGGTGCTCTGCTAAAAGCTTAATTGGCTGACATTTTGTATTTGAGAGATTTACTCTGCTGGCCTAAATTGAGTTATTTTGTGTAAATGTTTTTGTGGGGTTTATAAAATACTTTCCTCAGAACATACGTGTGTGTAAACTCTGGACTGTTTCTTTTGAAAGAGTAATAATGAGTACTAGATGTTGTGGCTTTGGCATACAGAGGATAATTTAACGTGGAATTCGGTTTATGCTTTTGCTTAACCTCGTGAGGGATTTTGTTGGTTACAAACTAAATATCTGCCCTTTTTTTTTTATTTTCTGCAAAAGCAGCTGGTAAGATGCAGTCTTCCTGTAATGACAGAGAGGTGTTGCAGAGCTGTTCATGCCAAATACTGGGGATGGATTGCCACTCTTCTCCATGGTGCCTTTCTTACTGCATAAGCGTGGGGGCATCACCATACCAGTACCCTGCAAGGCTTTAGAAGCACTTTGATCCTTCATGAGTTGCCAGGTCTCATTAGGAAGGAGTTAATGTTGTTGCAAGTCACTCTTGCTGCATGCTATGCAGTGGCCGGGCAGTGATCTCCTCCTGTCTTCCTTGCAGCTCTCAAAAGTCATCTTGCACACTTCCTCACCCTGTTTTTAGTACATTGTAATTAGTATTTTCATTCAAGCCTTAAAATTCCTTGGAGATTTGCCTAGGAGAGGGCTGTGCACTTTTAACCCAACTGCAGAAAAGGGATCTGCATCATATTAACAGTGAAATTTGCAGGTCAGCTTTGGAATTCAATATTTGGTGTTTATAACTTGCTGCCTGGTTTGGGCTCTTTCATTTTGCATTAATTTCCACCTTTTGTGCTCCCAAATGTGACTGTGTTTCTTTCCCTCCTCCCTTCCCCCATTGGATTCAACCATTTACTCCATCCAAATAGATGAACTTTTCTTGGCAGGGATGAGCAGAGCCGTGGAGTTGCTACTTGGGGTTGTGCTGGTGATCTGGAATGAGTTTTAAGCATTAAAGCTTGTTTACTTGACAAGGGCTCCCCTTGGACCTTTTTTTGCGTGCTGTTCTTACAG
>JAOEHX010000710.1:37368-56107 GCA_025448015.1 Bolborhynchus lineola
ATAAATTTCAGAGTGCTGTTGGAGGGGTGTTGTACTTAATGAGAGCAAGCTTTTGGATTGCTCTGTCACTTCCAGTTCTCAGATTTGGGATTGGTTCCCACCATCTTATGCGTGCAAAAGTAACTGGGGAGGGGAGCTACCTAGCAGCCAGCCATGCAGTGAAGCACAGGGTTTTTACAAGGGTACCTGATGTGGCATGCTGGCAAGATGCCCTGCAAGGAGATGGGGAGCCGGCTGCCCTCCTGGCCCTGCAGCACGTCGGTAGCGTGTCTAGTCCTTCTGCTCAGCAGAGGTGTCACCTTGGCCTGGTTTAAGAGAGAGGGAGGAGGGTATGTGTGAAATAAGTGGGTATTGGCAGGGAAATAAGGGAAAATACTCTGGATCCTAAGAGGTCATTAGATTCTGTGTTTTGCTTCCAGTTTCCTTATGCCTTCCAGGAGATTGCAACCCTCTGCTCTTATTAACCTCCTAAGGTCATTCCCCCTCATCCCCAGCCATGTCTTTCCAGTGCCTGTTTAATGAGTATTGGGCAAGTACTGGAGATGCTGTTCCTGGAAGGACTCTGTTTTGTCCCCTCTGTAGAGCACTTCAGGTTGGAGCTCCAGCATGCAGGGTGGGAAGGGAGTCCTACCTTTACCAGGCTCCCATCCAGGAGGTACTAAACGTTGTCTTGTTGGAGGGTTCAACAGTAGGTGAATCACATCAGTACTTAATACCTTAGGAGCTGAAAATTTCTACTGGTGGCTTTCTGTCATCCTTCAGCTTGAAAGATTGGTTCTTTATTTTCTGCAGGAAGACTGGAGGAAGGAGCCTCTAGGTATATGGAGGTGTATGATTCCACCTTCTTACTAACAGAGTTTGTGAGAGTCAGAGTGTACTGAGCATTAGTAATTTGCAATTCTTTTTTTCTTGCTTTTAAGACACCATTCCCATTGCCTGATAAGGGAATTTATTTATATACCAGTTCTTGCTACATTCATCATTCGCTGTGGTTGTCCCCTGTTGCTTGTGAATTTTCAAAGATCTCTTTTTGAAGCCCAGGAAAGCTTTTATTTTAAGGATGCTCTGAAGAGCTCAGAGAGGCTGGAGCTTGTGGTTTGCATGTGTAGCTATTAAAATTTGTCCTTTATGCTGTGGTAAGTAAGAAGATTATATTTTGATCTTCTTCGTAGCATTCTCCCTAATGTCTAATATTAGGAGAGTCATTTTTAGCTTTTCCCTTTTTTTTTTTCCTAGGGAGAAAAAGCAAATGAACAACAACAAAAAATATTTCCCAAAACACTGAGTCAAACAGATTCTTCATTAGTTTTGCCTCAGAAAATTGTGGGAGGAACTTGATGTGTATTGAAACCTCTCAAACCTTTTATGATAGTGGGAGGGATGCGAAGCCTTCAGCAAGGGCATTTGTACTCCTACCTCTTCATCAGTGGAGAGGGGAAAAGAAGCACACAGCTGTAGAGTGTGAATTAACTCCTCTCTCCTAGTCCCTACAGCTCTCATCCCACCAGATAGATTGCTGTTGTGTGTTCTATCATCACCAGGAGCCTTTCAGGGAGAACAAGACCTCACATTTTGTTTGTGCTTAAACACAAAGCAAAAACCAACTCATCCACCCTCCAAATTTTCTTGAGAAGGTTTCTTTGTGTATTGTAAAGAAACAAAGGATATAATTTCATTTTTTCTGTATATGTTGCCAATTTTCTTTTTCTACGCATGCTACCTTTAAGGCAGATCTACAGGGAAGGCATTTTTGGCATCAGTAGGTGTGAGTCAGCAAATCTTTCTATGGGTTTGCAAGTTCTGACAAAACCTGCTTTTGATGCACACCAGGGCTTGGGTAAAGTGGATTTCTTTCTTCCTGGCCATCCCTGTCTTTAGGAGAACCCATCTGGAGGAAGAGTTTTTGTCTTTTGCTTCAGGACAAAATGCAAAAGTGACTTCTTTAATTTGTCCTTATAGATAACATGACTGTTCATACTGCCCAAGAACATCTCTTCCATTTTTATTTTCTCAGTTCTGCTGGAGCATTGTGTGTTTGCAGAGCAGGATTTATATAAGATGGATATTAGGACAGATGTCATTTTTTTCAAATATAACTTCAAAGAAGGGGAAAACCAGAATATTCTTTCCTCTGTTTCAGAGCAAAAGAATATTTATAGTATATTGGGGTTTCTTCTTCTCTTTCATGAAATCTGAGCATTTAATCTTCTGGTTGGCAGTGCTCCTGGCATTATTTGGCACAATTTGACCAAACGCATGTTTGGTCTGGGTCAGAACGGGTTTTGTGCAGCATAACAGCTGTTACCTGCCATTCATTCACTGACTACATGAGATTTGTGTGCTTTATTGGGCCAGCGCGGCTCTCGGTTGCAATGTCCTTTGAGCTGTTTTCCATAGAATTTGATTCAAAATATGCATAACTAATATAAGAGCTCTTGGAACAGGGCATGTATTTAAAACTCTGTAATTGTGTATCTGGTTGGTACACAGGGCACCTGGCCTGTTTATCATGGCTCCTCATTACCAGCTGCTACCCGCTGCTACCCACTGCATCCCTGTAGCATTGGGATAGGGTGTGTGAGACCAGGGAGAAAACTATGGGAGAGGTGGGAAAGGTTTTAAGTTCTGTCCTCTGAGTCCAGTTGTCTTATGATAACACTCATTGCAAAGGGAGGCTGCTCTCGTACTGCAGTGTGATTACACAGGACTTGATGGTGTACGGCTATTGTTACCAGTTTCTGTGTGATTCTGAATCTCTGTTAACTAATATGCTGCTAAGAGAGAAACCATCTTTTGCCTTTAGGAGAAACTGAATGGAGCATAAAGGAATTACCTGAAGGAAAATTTTCCTTCTACTACAGATGTGGGATTAGGACAGCCTTTTTTCTTTTTCTGTCTTTTTCTAGTTGTGCTAACCCAAACTGCAGATACACATTCCCTTAAAAATCCCTTTGCTTTCATATGTTGCAACGATTCAGAGATGAATACTGTTGCTCTTACATTTCTGTGAGTCAGGAGTAAGCCTTAGAGGCCAATACTTAGCAATTCCATTGCTTTAACCAGGGGCAGCGGTGGTATTGCTAAACTTGGTACTGAAGTGCTGAGCTCTGAAGAACGCTTGGCTGTCTCGCTGACCAGCCAGCCTGCTCTTACTTCACTACCCAAACTAGAAAACACTTGTTTTGGGAAGGCTGCATCTTACACCCCCAACATTTCAACATTTGCTTGGGCAGCCACAAGTGCAAGTACAATGTCCCTTGTGGCAGTAACTCCTTGGGAAGGCAGCCCCGGAGTACTGGTGCTAATTAAAAGCGATGGGTAATACACACAGGGTGGATGCAAGGCACAGCCTGGAGTGGCTGCGGAGGTGGCGGGGAGTGATGGGCAGAGCAGGACTGCTGTCACACTGCATTGTCTCACAGATCTTTGTGTGCCAAAGCTGTGGCTCAGTTCACACCAGTCTCTTTTCACTGCCTTGAGAATTAAGGAGAAAGAAAAAGAAAAAAAAAAGAGAAGTAACTGTCATTGTTATCCAAAGATGTTGTCATGGACTTCCCAAGGCAGAGCTGTGATTTCATTTGCTTTTAAGAAGTTTGGGCCCTCACTGGTAAGGCTGGAGTTTGAGGAGGCTGTGTGTGGGGTTGAGACCTGGAGTTGGCTTATAACCTCAGCCTTAAAAGTTTTTGTTTTGAATTTAGAATACTGACCCCTAATATTCAGCCTTCTGAGCTCGTTGCTCTTGACCTAATGGAAAGAATAAATTGTTCAAGCAAATTGAAAAGAAGACCAGGACCATGCGCTTTAGCCTGACACAGTACTTTTTCTCTGCTGACTTTAAAGGCAGTGCTTTCTTTTCCCACGATAGAGCTGAATTTGTAGTAATTGGCACCGAGTTTCTATTGTATGCCTTTTAATTTTTAAGCAATTTATTTTCACCACAAGTGTCTTTCTGGAGCAGCTTGCATGGCAGAGAGGGAAATGTTTTTTTGTGGAAAGGTATGAGCTGTCATTCTTTTCTACGCACTGTGAGGTATGGAAATATAATTATTGGTGTTTACATAGGAGGAAGTGGAAGCACAGAGCTGTTCTGTGTCAGGGCAGCCAGGAAAGCCAGGGTAGGCTCAGATGAGAAACATCAGCATCCAGTGCCCCTCTCTGGCCCTCAGGAATGGTGTGACATGACAGGCTGGCTGCCTCTGCAGGCAGATGGGGTGGAATGCAGAGGTGATTGTTATAAAGAATATTTGGTCAAAAATTGGTACTGTTCAGAATCAGTGGTATCATCTATTAATGCATTATTTTCAGGTGGGCTTGGGTCCCATCTTCTTTTTTCATATATACCTCACAGGAAGTTTACAGATGTGTGAGATTCCCCCGTTGCTGCTTTAAACTGAATTTACCCAAACACAAAGGCATCTCATCCATTCTGAAAATCAGCGTACAGAGGGTTTTTCACATTCGAACAGTTGCTAACTTTAATGCTGAGAAACCTCAGCCTGAAAGGAAACCTTTTTATAGTCACCACGTGAGGGAATATAAATAGATCTGTAGATTGAAGGGCTCTTTCATCCCCTGTCTGGAGCAGCCAGGACAGCGGCTGCTTGTGCTGTGGAGCTGGTGGCTTTGCAGATTCCTTGCAAGCTGGGGAAGCCAATTAAGGGAAAAATAGTTAGTGCTTTAAAGTACAATGCAGTATATACGCTTTCAGATGCCTATTCCATTACTCTCCCATCTCCACACCTTTGTTTATTTTATTATTTTTTTTTATTTCATGAAGAATCCCCACACTTTGAAAAAAATTGTCATAGTTTTCCTTTTTTGTTTTGCCTTTTTTAAAATGGAAACTGTGACTCATAAAATGTTTTAGTCCCTGTTATTGTGCATCATTTAAATGAAAATTGTTCCCCAACAGTGTGCTTTTGATTTAAGAACTTTTCATACTGTGAATGCTCTCTCTATTGATGAAAGTTGATGAAATTAGAAGTTCTGTAAGATACTGTAACCATAACTTTCTTATGTAAATTAACATATTTTGTGATTTTTAATTTTAATAGAACCATATAATCACAGAATGGTTTGAATTGGCAGACACCCTAAAGATCTTCTGGTTCCAGCCCCCTGCCATGGGCAGGGGCACCTTCCACTAGACCAGGTTGCTCAAAGCCCCATCCAACTTTTGCCTTTCTTTGCTTTTCCACACAGAGACACCTTATTTGACAATAAATGAAGCACATTACTGGTTCACCTAGAAAGGGAGATGAGAAAAAGAAATTGCATGCCTGAAAATCAGGATCATTTTTAAAAAGTGTTCACTGTTCACAGC
Source organism: Bolborhynchus lineola (assembly GCA_025448015.1). NCBI lineage: Eukaryota > Metazoa > Chordata > Aves > Psittaciformes > Psittacidae > Bolborhynchus > Bolborhynchus lineola. Next base: position 42,692 of record JAOEHX010000710.1, read on the forward strand.
AGATTTAATTTAGGATGAGGAAAATGTGTTTCTGAAGGACAACAGGGAAGTTCTTACCCCCTCTGCCTGGCGCATTCTGGTTGAAAAGGAACAGATGCGCATCAGCCTTTTAGATGTGTTCAGCAGCTGCGGTGCAGGGGAGCATGGGCCAGGAGGTGGAGCTGGGACTTTGGTCTTTGGTACACGTGTACTGGTCCTGGGTCAGGAGCCTGCCCAGGTTAGTTTGTGCCCTGGCCAGTTTGTACCCATGTACTGGTCCTGGGCGCAGGAGTTCCTGCCTTTGCAGGGAGAGAAGGGTGGTGTGAGCGCAGCTTGTCCACACCCTCTGTGCCATGTTTTTAGGAATTGCCTCTGGGGCTCCTTCAAGGGGGCTTCTTAGGGGTGTACATGTCGTCTTTCCTTCCCTTCTGTGTCTTGTTGCTTGTCGATTCGTAGGCCAGTGGCCCTCAAGTTGTAAATACTGGTTACATGAAAAGAAAACCAACAAAAAAAAAGGTGGAGAGGAGAAAGAAGGTGTGAAGAGAGAATATACTTGCAACATCCTGTGCATTTAGCAAACACTTTCATTTAAAGGGGTTTTTCGTCTTACCCTTAAAATGCTAAGCTGGTTTAGAGCCAGAGCAACTGCTTCAGAAGCTGCACACTCCCAAGTACCATACACTACGCGTTACTGGGAAATGAAGGCGGACCTTAAAACACACAACAGCATAAATCCTTCAAGTTAGAGCAATTAAAATTACCAGGCTTTCTTTTTTTTTTTCACCTATCATTTCATGTGCTGCCATTTCATGTGCAGGGAAGTTAAGATGGAGATTTTTTTCTTGATTTCTTTTAGAATTATCTGCACAGCACTCCTTGAGTTGCTGTGGCTGTAAACTCATAAAGGGTAGAGGCTTCATTAGAAACTATCTAATTTAAAAGGGAACTGGGCGGGAGGTAGGAAACAATGTGAGTGGGATGCCTAAATTGCTCAGGATGTTGTAAATAGGGTTGTGCCTTTTGATCTTGTGAAGGGTCACAGAGATGCTGTTGCTTTGACCAAAGGATGTTGGAGGCAAGTGGCAAGAAATCACCCACCTTCCATCCTGTTTTCCACTGCCATTACTTGGCTTAAGGCTGGTGTTATTAAGGGAGAGGTGTAAGGAAGCGGCTCAGACAAGGCTTCCCTTTAGGGTCTTGTTGCCGCTAAAGAATTAGAAAGCGTTGTTTGTTTCTGGTCTGTTCAAATGTTTTATAGCAGCCCGTTGTTGCTTACCGCCTGCTTAGGCTGGCTGCTGGCTCTCATTAGGTGTAACATCAGGCTGTTGCTTAGGAAGGAGAGAAAAGATGAAAGGTTGTGCATAACTGGAGAGCCTGAATGAAAAGTCAATACTGGGAAGTTGCCCATACGTTATGCAGAGAAGTTGCATAAAGACCTCGTGCAGCTGAAGCAGGGAACTCTTTGTATATGTGTGTGTGTGTGTTAATATTTATATATGAATGATAAAAAATGTAATACATAGATTTTTTCATTAACACTTTCTTAGTGTTTTTAAGCTGATATTTAGGTGGGGTTGATATTTCAAGGGTTTAAATTAGGCTGAAGCCTGGAAGAGCGTGATCTCTGGCTTTTGGTGAAGAAATTTAGAGGTAAACAAAGAGCATCCTGTCTCAGAGTGCCACTGCCTGTCATGCACTGAGGAAGCAGAAGTGGCTCTTTAAAGCCACCCGCATTCATGGTCATACCCTGCATAGAAGCTGCAGCTTCTCTGCTCTTGTGGGCAAGTATTTGCTTCTCCAGCCTCCTACCCTGCAGGGGAGGAGAGCTTTGGTTTACACCATCAAAAATGTAAGGGCTTTGGAGTCTTCCCTGTCTGATGGTTACCTTGCCTTTACATAAGAGCAGTTTGAAAACCCACCTGACTGACTGCGTCTCCTCTGTGGTGTGAGGGCAACCAGGTTGCTTAAAGGAGCTTCATCTGGGGGCAGGTGGCTGCTGAAAATGCAGTGCTGCAAGTGGTCAGACGCCTGTAATTCTGAAGTGCTGCTATATCTTGTCTTGTGAGGTGAGCACCAGTAGGTGCAGAATTAGTGTTATGATGGAGTTTGGATGGTTTTTATATACAAGAGATTTTCTGCATTATTTAGACAACTGGATACAGGGGAATTAGTATATGAAAAATAATTGCTTCCTGTTGTGATAATATCATGTCTTTATAGCAGATGTAGTACACTGGTTTCTTAAACATTCCTGGTTATTTACAGAAGCAATCTATTCAAATATTGGTGAGGTTGTAAACTAGAAAACCTGATGCTAATCTATGCTAAATGCCGATGAAGTTGGGGACAGAAAATACTTTCAATTATTTACTGGAAAGATACGTATTGGATGTGAACAATCATGTTCTGATAATCATGCTTTCTGTGAGCTACTGTATTTTAACTTGCCTGGGGTCCATTATGGTGCGGTTCATAAACAGGATGGAACTATGTGGCTAATAACATGAAATGTTTCCTACTTTGATCTAATCAGAAGCCTGTCTTGAGCTGCTGGTTTAGATCTTCATCAGAGGAGAGGAGGATGTCGGAAACAAGTCCTTTAAGTGTTTCTCTCTTGGCAATTAGCCACAGGAGCTCCATTATTACTTTTTGCCTGGATCAAATGAGGTCAATGGCGTGAGCTTCCTGCATGAGGTCTTTCTCAGAAGCGGCAGCAGACGGTAATTGCGAACATCTCCATCCTGCAGGTCTCTGTCCCGACAGTGGCCACGGGATGCAGTCTAGAACCTTTGAGGAATGGTTAGTAAAAGCAGACAAATGACTTTGGGGCCTCTGAGAGAAGCAGCCATTTGAGCGTATTGCTTTGCATTCAGATTAATATTTATAGCTTTCAGAAGGTTGGGATGGTGGTGGTAAAATCACAGTTCTTGCATAAGTGGGAGGTCTGTCCACTTCAAAATTATTAGAGTGCCAAGCATCTGAAATGCAACTTAGTTTTTAGTGCATCATTTTAAAAAAAAGAAAATTGGTTCAATGTTGATTGAAATAGGTCCTCTGCATATATCTCTGTCAAAATATGCCAATATAAGCCTTTTTTTCCTCTACAGTGAAGTTTCCCTACACTATATCGATGCAAGAAAAGAAAATTATTTTGGACTATTAATCATAATCATGACTTTGTGTGTAGAATATTCCTTGAAAAGCATCTCTTAAGAATTAGTTTCCTTAATACCAGCCCAAGTCCCAGTGAGGGATCCTGGCCAGATGAACAAGCCAGCATCATCACTGGCAAAAGTATGTGTTCAGTTCTAATAGTTGTGTTATCCATTGACTTTCAGCTCTCTAGAATAAACAGCAGGAATCAGAAAATTGTGTATTTGATAATGATCTATAGATGTGGCAGCCATAACCCTGTGACCTATCATGCAGTTTCTGCTGCGGAGTATAATTAAGTTGCCTTATCAAGTGAGGAAATAGTCCTATCAATAAATAGCTTTTTAAAAATAATACTCAAATATTCAAATACTTTATGTTGTATTAAACAGTGAATTTCATGAGTATTGCTACAGAGAATTTGGTTCTTTGAGGAGTATTACTTTCTTTGGTAGAAAATCCCGACTGAATTTGAGGGAGTCCATCCATCATGTCCACCCCTGCCCCCTGATGTTTGAGTGCATTTAATGGCAAAAGTGGTTTGAGTTGTGTTTGGTTGGTTTGTTTGTTTTTCTTTTAAAAGTCAGAGCTGTTTTATTTTGTTGGGAGGTTGGTTTTGGAGCTGGAACATATTATGGGCTCTTCTCTAAATGTAGCTGGAGCCAGGCATTTGGATTTAGGCTCCAGAATATCCCCTAAGTTGGTACATTCCCATTGAAGGTCCAGGTAGATTGCACTGACAGTTCCATTTGCCTTTATTCCTCCCCTTCCAGAAGAGAGATGTGCTCTGCCTCAGTGCCTCAGGAGACGATCCTCAAGTTTCTTTCTTGTGTGAGAGATGTGCCTTGGGTTTCAGGAAAGGGGAGCTGAAAAGCAGAAACGTGGCTAGGGCTTAGGTAAGAGAGTTCCTTGGACAAGGCATCCACACACAGACCTTGGTATACCCTAACAAGGTATTTAAGGACAGAGTTGAGGAAAGGAGACAAATTGTTTTTGTAGAAATCCATTTTCGACTGCTTGCATGGTATTTGTGGAGCTTTTTGGAAGTCGTTTGGATCTCAGTGTTATTTACCTGTGTGAGAAATCGGATTAATTTTGAAATCAGTATTTCTAACTCTAATGGTTATAGAGGGAAGCATGAAAAATACCAACACTGTGGGTGAACCAAAAGGTTAAAAACCCAACCACCCCCACCCCCCAGGAGCAGAGCCCAGAATATTTTCAGTCTTTATGAAATCTGAAGGTACAGTATTAGTTTGAGAGCCTTGTGCGTTAATTAATGAATCCTTTGAACAGACAGAACTGGTGTAATGAAATAACATTGAAAAGAGAAAGGCAGAGAAATCCACCCAGAAAAGTGTATAATATTGCCTCAGTGAGGCAATAAAATGGCTTCAGTATTTCAGCACACTCACACTGGTGGCTAAAGATAATCTAACACTTGTTGCTGAGGAGTGTGGTTTTCTGATGAGCTGATTTTAAGAAATGAGGATATGAAATACTTACAGGATATTGTCCTGTGTGTCTGAAAGGAAAGATACCATCTCTCTCATATAGGCTGGTTGAAATTTTAATTAAACTTGAGCCAAAAAGCATTGCTGACTAGACGAAAGCAAATTCATTTAGAGACTGAAGAGGCTGAGTGTGAGGGATTTCTATGCAAGGAAGATAAGGGAACATTATTTAATATGTTTATGCCATGTCTGTAGTCAAAATGTTGATATGCTGAAATCTTTCAGTAAAAACTGTTTCAGCTGGGGTGTACTTGTCAGGGGAGCGGGATGCAAAGTGGTCAGAAGGCAGGGAAGGAACATGCTTGGTATGGGAAGGAAGATAGTTGTGGAGGGGAGAAGAATAATTGTCTCCCCTCCTGTCATGTCTTCTTTTCCTCCTGCTCCTTCAGCTGACTGGGTTGGCAGACGTGTGCAAGCAAATGCGCTTTAATTTTTGTTTTGGTAATTCCTCCTCCCCACCCCCGGCTTTCTGTCATATGTGGCTCCAACCCCTGATTTATCCTGCATGGCTGCTTGCAATTACTGCTGCAGGGGGGCCGGGGCATGCTCTGGGAGGCATGTCAGAGGCATGTCAGCTGGCACTGGCCAGGCACAATGAAGCGTGGGAGCTGTCGGAGCCTCCATGCCTCTGCAGATAGGTGGTAGAGGGTAACTGACAGCATGCCTGCTCCAGTACAAAGAACAAAGTTTAAGCATGATTGCGATGATGTGTTGAAATAAACTCTGTTATGATTATGCTGCAACATTCTTGGCAGGCTTACCGTAAACCACAGTGTGATTTTTGGTGTGTACGTGGCTTTTTCCTTTTTTTTTTTTTTTCTTTTTTTCTTTTTTTTCTTCGTATGGGTAAGCAGATTAGTTAATGCCTGCCTTTCATGAGCAGAGGCTTTCATCCTTAATGCTGGGGTTAAACTGCATTCAAGCTGTCTGTAGCCTGTGAAGGTCACACTACCATTCTGATTTCCTCTCGCTGCGTTATGATAGGTATTTGAAGGCAGTGCAGGCCCAGCACAGAGCCTGAGCCTGAGCCTGACCCCACTACCCCTTGCTCTGCTCGAAGGATGCTCATCTACTTTAAGTCGCCTTTCAGAATGAGGATTTTTTTCCTCAAAACCACCCCCCAGCCTCCTTGTTGTGCTTAAGTGTGTGTTACTAAATATTCAGGTCTAAAGGCAGCAATTAGGAAGTAGGACATGCATTTCTTTCCTCACTTTAAGTGTTGTGTCTGGAGTTTAACAGGCAGCCAGTTCCCGTCTGGCATGCCTGGGTGAAATGGGTTGCCCTGAGATAGCCTCCTGCTCCGAGGTATTGTGCGCAGGATGACGCTGCTGCCTTCAATTTAAATTGAAGGTGTTTAAATAACCTTTCGGGTGTTTAAATATGCCAACCCTGGACTGCCAAGGCTACTTTTCACTCCCCTGTCACAACATCTCCACTGTCTCACTCACTGGCTGCCTGAGCATCTGCTGCCCGGTCCCCAAAACCAAACTAAAGCGGTACATTGTTTTAATTATTTTCTACGTGTGTGGTCAGGAGGTTATTTGGTCTGGAGAGCTCTACTTCAGGCCCTTTCTCTCATTAATACCACCTTGCACTGATTCGGAGAAATCTCCAGGAACTCACCAACAAAGTTTGAAATTGACAAGCAGGTATTCTTTATTGCAGAGCCAGGAGACCTGGGGGATCACTCCACCAAGCGTGTCACCCACAAGCATCAACCAGGCTGTGATTATATTGTCCTTAAACATACATACTCATTAGATTACATATGTTACACCATACTCTTAGGGAATGCCTCCTGTATGCACACAAAAATGTGGTAGTGGGCTTTCGGACCCCTGGTGGTTATTTCTTCACTTTGTTTTAGGATCATTGTCATATCAGTCATATCAGTAACCACCAGGTGGTTCTGGAAAAAAGCTTGTCTTAGTAATTTCCTTCTCTCTATAGTTGCTAACAAAGCCTAACATCCTTGAGGTTACTCATTTACAACCCTATTCTTCAGTCGACCCCATTCTTCAGCGCACATCCTGTGCCAGTACAGGAACGGCTCAGTTATCCACTTGTGTGGTCGGCTCTTGATACAACACAGTGGCCAGTATTTACAATTACAAGAAGAAGCTGTTATACGTGGATTATCCTGTATTTTTCTCTGGTGATGGTAATTACCTCCATAAATTTCAACTTAATCTTAGGACTGAAGTCTCACTAAAAATATACACATAAAAATTCCATTACCCAGAAGTAAATTTGGGTCCTTTGGGTTTATAAATGGTATTTATTAAAGAGCCTCTTTTCTGGTTTGAAGGAATCCTGCAGAAGTGCTTGTCTGCAAAACCCCATGGGCTTAAGAAAAGGTGAAAGACTTGTTGGAAGAAGGGAGCAAAAGCTGCAAATAAGCAAAATAGTTTTGTCAGCTTGTGGGACAAGGAATCATTTTTCACTTGAACAGACAAAACAAATGCTTTTAACTGGAACACTGAAGCTAGAAATGTCTCTGTAGGTCATTTTGCATGACTTTTAAGGTGGTTTTGCATAATTTCTGAAGGCCAGTTATAAAGGCATCACATAAGAGACAGTCACAAGCAGGCAAACTGCTGTCTCTCCAAATCTAAATGGGTAAGTGGCAGCTTCAAAAATACCATCTTTGTCATTATTGATAGGCATTTTGCTGCAGCAGCTTGGTGTGGTGCAGACATGTGAGCAGGACAGGGGTCTGTTTCAGACTGGTTTCCATCAGCCTTCTCGATTTCAGAAAAACAACCCCTAAGGGGATATAGCTGGAGTGAAAGAGTGGTACTTAGGGGCACTGTGCACTGAATTTGGCTGGGACTTTGGAAGCTGCCCCTGCAGCAGTGACAGCTCCCTGCCTGTAGCTTGGAGCTGCAGCAGAGGCTAAACCCTAGTAGGGACCTCCTCAGGTGCCTGCAAGGGCATTCATGCTGGGTATCTGTGCTGGGTATCAGTCACAAAAGGACTTGCTCTACCTTGAGAGCAAGAGTAGCCACCTGTTTTGGTCCAGGATTAAGCTGACATGCTTCCAAGTTACCACGGGGCTTCTGAGAGTCGGTGTTTAGATGGTACATTCAGTGTCGGCCCTTTCAAAAGGAATAAATCCTTTGGATATGACTGCGAGAGTTCAGTGTCGTCAAATTGCAATTTGAAATGGTGGGGATGTCTTTTATCTCTCAGGAAGCTAAATAGCTCAAATTCCTAGGGCTTCTTTAATGAAGAAACCTTAAATTTTTATCTTTTCCCCATTTTTTATTTAATAGTAGAGTTCCTCTCAAGTATGCTGCTCATATGTCTTAAATTATTCAGAAATGTAGAAGGGAAAAAAACCCGAAGAATGCTAAATCTTTGCACAAAAAAGGGAACTTCATGCAATCAGCGTGTCCTAAAGCACATGGGCATTTTGTGGTTGGTGGTGGGACGTGAAGGGGATTCACACTTCTGCACTGGAGTTATGCAGCCCAGGATGCGCAGTGTGCTTATACACTGCTGCTTGTGCAAGAACTGGGTGAATGGTGTAACACACTGATCTGTGTTACACGGAAAGTCCAAAACATGTTCTCTGTAAATTAACAGGGAGTTTTGGGATAGGTTTCAGTGTGCATTTCAGGAAAAAAGCCCACCCAACACAAAGTGTTTGTGGTTTCTGAGTTCCTGTACACCGCCTCCTCAGATCCCTGTGATGCAAACCAGGTGTCAGCAAATTCATCTTACCCATGTGCTCATCACCTTGCTGAGAAACAGGGCATGGCTAGGGAAGATGGAGAAGGGTGTGTGTGTGTATGTGTGTGTGTGATCGATTGTGTGGCTTCATGAATAGCTGTTACTTCCCACTTCATCCAAAACCACACCTGAAGAGTTCAGGTGTGGTTTTAGATAAAAAGGGGTTATCATGGCATTTCGTGAGTTGGTGTAGGTTATGTATGTATGCTCGTATTAAGGATCCGCACCTGTTTTCTTGGGGTGGTTTCATTTGTGTGGATTCCCCCCCCCCATTGTTTTAAATACTGGACCTTGAATGAGTGCTTCCAGATCTGAATTTTTTAACTGAATTCAGCAGAAGCTACCTCCAGCCATTTCCTTTGAAGCTGTGTTATAATCAACCATTCTTTCTCCAGTTTTCTCCTGCCAGCTTAGTTTTTAACATTTCTGCTTTGCAAGATGCTGCAAAATATGTAAGTTATTTAGAAGCAGCATAGGCTAGGTTTAAAAGTGTGGGGATATCTTGCCTTGATGCAGCAGTTTTCAAAGGACAGTTACAACTTGCAAATGTCTTAGTGTGTAAGCTCCAGCTCTCTGACTTCAATAGCTGCTGTAAGTGCATGCTGCCTCAATGGAAAAGTATGTGGGAATAATGCAGGAATATTATGATAGATAGGTAGATGGATATCTAATTATACAGCTGTATAGATGTTTCTGACTTTATTATATTATCATATATATCCTTATGTGTGATGCTACATAAAATATTAAATGAGAAAGTTTCGTGTCCTCAGTAACTAACTCTTTAATAATGGATATATTCAATATATCTAATAATATAAATTCTTCATGAAATTATGTCAGAATGTTGCAGGTATTTTCACTTTTAAGGTATTTTAAAAGAAAAATATGAAAACAGCAAGAATTATCTCATACTGTTATACTGGAATACTTCTATTGTATCTTGTAATGTTGCTGTTTTCTGGGATATCTTTCAGATGGACTCAAAATGTTTCTTTGCCTTTTCAACAGTTTAGTGCTGGCCCAGCAGTGTAGTATCACAGCAGCTGGTCTTCAGGTATAGCCTCCAATGAAAATCCTTCTCAAAAGTAAACATTTTGGTTTTCTTTTTTTTTTGGCCTAAATTTGCCCCAAACCAGCTCTGAAAGTCCGTAACATCTGAAGCTTAACTTGATTTGTGAAAACTTGGGCATTTAGACAAAGTAATTAAGTAGTATTAATTATTTTTTTAAACAGGGAGAGATTTATTCGTTACTCTTCGATATCCAGGAGTTGAGTATTTTGTTGCTAAATGCACTGCGGTCTGAAATCCTGAGTGATATGCTCAGTGTGGAACACAGCCCCAAAAATACAAGTTTTATAAGGGGAATCTTGGCACAATGTAAGCTTTACTAATACTTGCAGTCAAGCTGCTGTGATGTTTAAAATCCCTAGTTTCCACGTTACTTTGTAAATACAGCTTTGCTTCATTTGCTTGAAGATCGACCCTTTGTGACTTTTGGATTTGTGCATGCTTCTACTTAGGCTTTTTTCTTTTAAGGAAAACGTGGGGGCATTGTCTAAGATTTGAGATGAGGAATCCTGGTTTTGCGTGCATAATTTTGATTGTCTGAAGAGAATTTGAATATATAGTACGACAGCCCTAGGAGAACTTTTTTTTGGAGCCTCTTCAATAAGTAGAGTGTTTGCAAATCAGTCTTGGCAGGAGACTAGACACTGAAACACCTGACACTTCAGTTCATCTCTGTTGAGAAAACATCACATATTTTGAAAGGTAAAAGGTTTCATTAAGATGCCGTGTTCTGGTTATAGATACCGTCTGGGAGCCAGGCTGGGAGATGGCTTGGCTGTGGCAGGCTCCACTGAAAGGCTGCCTGTACTTCTGGCAGCTCCTGCGGCACAAGGTATGAAGACATTGGTTGGCCAATTTGCTCGAGAGGGAGAGATTAATAAGGGCTCATTCCCAGGGCAGCTGATGTGATGTCTTTCACTCTATATTGGACATGAGTGAATTAAAACTCCTCTATTTCTGTTGTGTTATAAGGACACAAGGAAATTGAATTATCAGTGATGCTCATTGCAGTCAGTGACGAAATGTTGATGATCCTGTTGCCTTTGCTCTCCCTTGAATACAGTGCTTTCTTTCTGCTGGAGGATGCCTTTGGTGTAAGATCAAGCCCACATCTTATCTCTAAGTCCTTCTTCCCTTCAGGGTATCATCAGGCATTCAGCTTACAAATCCTCTAAATCTTCTGCGGTGTTTTCCTATAAGTGTTTTAAAAAGTTTACGTAATCTCTGTAAGAGAGGCTTCTGCTAAGCTGGCACACCTTGTATTTGATTAAACCCTTGCTTCATGCATGAAGAACAGCTTGGCTCACTTCACAAATCCACTGGGATCTCCTGTTTGAGATACAACAGTCAACTAGAGTGATTGGTTTTCAGTTTTCTTTTTTCCTTCTCCTGGTTTTGGTGTGGGGGAAAAGGAATTGCAACATACGTGCTAGAGAGGGCAAGTCAAGCAAGAACTGTCTCCAGCCAATTGCAAAAACTGGTTATGGCAGAGCATTTGGTATATCCGCCGTTAGACATGTCGTCAGTGTTTGTATCTTTCACTTTTCCTTACTTTACTTTCTTAGCCAAGCAGTTTATACCCAGTAATTCTTACTGTAGATGACTTTTGGTAGGGTTTTACATCCTTCAAGCAATCCCTGCATCAGTTCACATGTTGGAATATGCCTATATATTTAATTCAAAACAGTTTGACTTCTTTCTTTTGTCTCTCTCTCCTCTATTACTGCAGGGGCTTTCTTGTGACTTGGAGATTTAGCACTTTCTCTCCAGTTGCATTACCATGTCTTCTTCAGGATACTCTCTCTGTGTTAAGAGGTCTGGGCTTTTATGGGCTAATAAGTAGTTGTGTTAACTGATCTGCTCTGTGGCGGTGACAGCTGGGATGGAGGCGGTGGAGAAGGGATAGTGCGTTCCTCACTGGCTGAGTTAAATCCCTGAGGCTGAAGCTCTGGATCTTCAGAGTGCAGGTGGTCCATGCTAAAGAGCCATAGCCTTGGGGTCAGTACCCAATTTGTACAGCTCAGTCTCATTCAAGTGTGTCTTATTTTAGATGGACTGCAGTGCCACTCCGTTTTGTTGTCCTTCCCAAAGGAACTATGACATGAAGCTTGTGTTGCAAGGCAGGTGGTTTATGCCACCCTTTCTTTCCTCCTGAATTCCTACAAAAAGCAGCAGAACATTATCTGCCCATGCTCTGCCAATGGTGCTGGCCACTGTCCTCTTAGCTAGTGTATCACATGAGTGTGTGCATCCGGTGAGGTTGTGTGCTTCTGTGTGCATGCCCATGGTCCTTGGGCAAATGTCCCAGATCACAGACTTCTCTTCCATTTGTCCTCAGAGTCTTTCTTCAGTTGGCCATCTTACACTGTTTGCTATTACCATCACAGTGTTATATCATAGGGACCTACAGGTAATATATTGATAATTTTATATAGATGTCACATATAAAAGATACAAATATGTAAGAAATTATTATTATTAAGCAAACCAAAGCCTGGAAATCGTTTATGTAGCTAGTCTTCTTATGTGATGCTGTTGCACTAACTCTTGCTCCATCCCATTGCGTGGTAGTAGTTGTTGACACTGCACTCCTGCAGCTCTGCATACCTGCATTAGTCAGTCCTGCCCTACCAGGGGCACTCTTGTGGTGCAGTACAATGGGTTTCAAGTCATTGCATCTTGGGTGTAGTTCTAAGGAAATGTGTGATGTTGATAGAGATCACAGATCTGAAAATAACATTTGTTTCATGCATTCTGTTCGGTTTACTTAACCAGCAGTGTGTTACCTGGTCAGGCCCAGCTTGGCAGTTAGGTAGTGAAAGAGCTTCTGCATCTTGACTTCAGGTGCTGTGAAAGAAGAACTAGACTCTTTTGTGTCCAAGTTGGAGAAATTTAGGGTTAAAATCTAGATGATTATTGATACTGTAATTCCTTCTCTGCTGTTGGTGAAAATGTTGGTACCAGACTGCAGTTGTTATTTTTTTCTCCATAATGTGAAAATGTGCTTGCTGAGCAGAAAACTGTATGTATATCCAGGGGCTCGTACAGAGATGTTTTAACGCATATACAGACACACTGCTGCTTTGTCAGGTTTTTCTTAACAGTTAAGGGGTTGTGCAACTCATATTCAGCCTCCTGGATTTCTTCCTTTTGACAAGGTGCCCCTCCAGAATGGATCAGACAAGAAGGCTTTCTGCCTCTCATACTCCAGCTCTGGATTTTCCCATGTGCTGCTTTCCCTGCACAGTTGCAGCCTATGAAAGCCAAGGCCTTGAAAAAAGCACTGTTGCCTTTCCTGGGGGTTTGGTACTGGGGATTTGACCTAGAAAACATTTAGCTGCTACTGGAGATAAAATGAGTGGAGGTGCTGTATGAGTTGTTGGAGTTTTGTGCTGGTTGGTGGCCGGGTGGGGGAAGCAACGGGAAAAGGACTGTGATGGATGATTTGGGATATGATTTCCCGGTTGATGTAAGCCAGTCTGAGATCCACTTCTTTCTTCCTCACTGGCAGCTTGTCCCTCCTTCCTGTTTTGTAGTCAGCATTTGGCTACAAATAAATATAGGGATAATTAAGTCTAGAGCAGGAGTGCCTCTGTCAGCAGCAGCCTGATTTTAGATCACCTTAAGCCAAGCATGAAACCATACCCATAAGTTTTATCATCACTGGGAGTTTTTCTTCCAAAGGTGTTTATGTAAATGAATTAATTAGTGGTAGTGTGTGTGTGGGGAACCCCCCACAGCTGCAAGCAACAGTTGAAAACAAGTGGAGTTTAAACATGTTTATTTCTGAAAGGCTTTTTGGGCATTTAGTTTTGTTCGTCAGTGGGGGGGGAGGCTAGTTTGAATTGGTAAGAGAGGTGTTGCTAAATGCTAAGAACACTTGGCTTTAACCATACCACGAGCCATCTCTGGAGGTCAAGTTCTGGGGTAAGGAAAAAAACCCACCCCCCCACCCCGAAAGAG
>JAOEHX010000710.1:56122-71180 GCA_025448015.1 Bolborhynchus lineola
GTGGACTGCGTGTGCTTGTATTAAATACAGACATTTCTGTTAGCATCTTGCTTAGCTCCAGTGAAATATTTCTCTTCTTTCATTTAAGTGGTGTACATGCTGGTTTAAATGTTCGTATCTTCTGAAAGACAGAGGGAAGTGAGAATAGTTTTGCTTTGAAGCAATGTATATAAAGTGTAGTGAAAGTTATGTTAATGTACAGTACTGGAATCAGGTGGAAAAATGATGCAAGTAGGAAAAGGGCAGTGTTGATACTCAGCCCGTTACTTCTTTTAGAGTGAGCATGCTTTTGCATACATAGGAAGATGGTATTCAGGTTGGAAAATCGATTGGAAGGCAGAAGCATTCCCTTTCTGGAAAAGCCATGCCTTGGCTGTGTGGCAGCTATGAGGCTGTGGTGTGGAAGGTGGGAGGCACTGTGCTTGCAGGTGCAGAGCTGGGGTTTCTCCTGGGGTCAAGCCCAATGGGAGAGCTAAGCGAGGAGGTGGGAAATCTCCAGCATGAGTTCAGGGCTTGAAGTGTGCAGTCCCTGTGTCAGCCCACTCCTGAGATTTGAACAGAGGGATAAAGCGGAGGTCTGCATAGCACACAAGGAGCATGTGGGCCACATCCTTCAGAGCTCGTAACTGCTGTTAGCAGGCAGTCCTGTTTTACACCAGATGAGGTTTTAGAGCTAAATTCTTCCCTGTAGTCTTCATTACACAAGACCTTGTAAAACAGAGAGGCAAACAATGTCTAAATATACTGTATCCTGACGCCTCTTGGATTTATCCATGAGTATTTGGGAGTTGATATGTGCTTGGTGAAAGGACCTAATTGGGTGGATGTTAACACCATCTGAAGAACAAAGCTGGTGTGTTAGAGAGGTGCTTCAAAGATGGTTTATTTATATTCAAGTTGCAACCAGGTGGGTGTTTTCTACTGGTACACTGAAGGAACATGAGGCTTGTGTTATCTAGAGGCCCAGACTACAGAGAATGTGGGAGCTATGGAGATTTTTATGTCTGACTTGTGAGATGGTTACAGATCTGTTGGTTTTGTATTTCATTGATAGCACTGCTGGCAGACAAAGCAAGTTGTCTTTGTTTTACTTTTTGTAAAATGGTCTTGCAAGTGGTGTTTCATCTAACCCTTTAAATGATGGCGTTTTGTAGTTAAACTTCATGCTGTGTCGTTGGTCCATCCCTCCAGTATTGAGCAGATGTTGCTAAGAGTTAATGTCATTTCTCAGTTATCTTTGACAGAAGCAGTGCCTGCTCGACATTGGAGGGTTTAGACTAATGCACATTGATCTTGGCAGGAAGAACACAGGCTCCTTGAGCTGGCTAGGCAGTACAGGCCTCTAAATTGTTGTTTTAACAAGCCAATTAATTAATAAGCAGGAGATGGATGTAACCCCTGAGGCAGTATGTACTGACACTATATATTCTTAGGTTTTTAAAAATAGATGTTGCTTTAATATATAACATAGAGCACCCTCCATGCTGTTAAGGTCCAGCTGAGGAAAAGCTTTTCACCTTTCTTTTCAGACCTACTTCCTTCTGACAGTTTTCAGTGCCAAAAATTTATCTCCCTGTGCATTCCTCCTCTCCCAGCTTTGCATATTTTTCCAAGGAAGCAGTGGAAGAGATAAGACCATTTACCTGCTAAGTGGAGTGGCATAATGGGCTCTTTCTCTGCAGCTTAACTACTTACTGCTGTGTAATAGGCTTTTGTGGGTTTGATTTTGGTGCTTTACAGATGCAGGACAGGCAGTTGCACAGAGGTGTCCAGGTGTGCTGGGAGTAGGTTTCGGTCCCTCAGTGCTTGGGAAACAGAGTCTGTCCCGTGCCACAACTGGGACAGGGGGAGGCGTTTCTCTCCCAGTTTGAGATGTAGTGATACTTGGATAGGAGATGGAGTGAAATAGCACATTTGGGGTTGTGTTCATTTTTGTTTCTCATAAGTGTCTTTTTACACCCCAGGAATGTGTTGGATTGATCTCATCTGCTTTTCATTTAGTGGCTCAAAGCTCCTCTGTGTAACTCGGTTTTTGATGGGCACTGAGCAGCTGTAAGAAGTAAAACTCAAGTTGTGATGCACTGTGAATGAAGAATATTTCTCTGTAAATGGCTTATATTTCTCAAAAAATTTGACCTTCAGTGGTAAGCAAGCAAATGTGAATCTCATGCACTTGAGAAATAAATCACCTGAGTTTATAAACTAGGTTCCTTTCTACAGTCTTGGTAACTTGGTTTGAAAGAGTTAAAGTTGTGACATTAGCCTTTATATATGTGTCCAAGGGAGATTAACTCTTGTTTGCAGTTGGCTGACTTTCTCGTTATTTTAATTGCCTGTCTTGAATTTTGTACTCCCAATTTACTAAATTACTTTTCTAAGGAATAATTCAGGTATACTTTTTTGTAAAAAAGAGAGACATCCAGATGCTTGCTTTCATAATGTTTCTCTTTGAAACCCAACCAAAGCAACTAGGCAGGAGGAGAGGAGTGAGAGCTCTGGCATGCTGTGGCTGCAGTCCTGCCATTGCATTGCTATCCACTGGTGTTTGCAAGATGGGTTTGTTTGCATGTTTTTTAACTTCTCCCCGGGAAGGTTTAATATGGAAGCCCACTCTCTTGGCACATGCAGCTCTCTAGGCAGACTCTGCCTTCAAAGCATTGCAGAAATGCCACGTTCAAAAAGACTATTTTCTGTTGGGAGGATACTGCTTGCTACACTTCCTCCCTTCTCAGTGGTGGCTATGGGAAATTGCTAACTATAAATCTAAGGCAGGTTTTGATGCCAGGAAGTGCCCAGCGGTGTGCAGGGGGCTTTGGTGTCACCCCAAGGCTGGGTGGATGGCATCCAGCTGGCCGACCTCCTTCCAGCTGCCTGTGTTGACCAGGGTCTGCTGCTTCCAAGCATGAAGCATTTGTGATGGTCTTTGGGGTGCTAGGAGGAAGAAAGAGCCACTCTGACCTGCAGGTGTGCCAAGAGCTAGTTGCGCTGCTGCTGCTGTCTGAATGCAAGCTGGGGTTTCCCTATCTCCCTTCCTGGGATGTGCTGGAGCCGTGTGACCGGGAAGAGTCGTCCTGAAAAACTGGGAGTTGAGACTGAAAGTCAGCAGTGCACATGGGAATGAGAGCAAAAACACCTTAAATATGAGACAGCTTTAAGAATTAATTTCGGAGCCAGCCTGGATGAGAAAGGAGCAGAATTTCTTAATCTGTTGAAACAATGGGGAAGCCACCTTACAGTTAACACCAGTGATAAATGTCAGGCTGGTTTGTATTAAAATTGCTTTAATCTGATTTGGCCCCATTAATTTTTAAACTAGCAGAGGAGGTCATTAAATCACAAGCCCCTTTTTTGTTATAAATGCTTGCACCTCCGTGTTCCCTCTGCTTCCCCAGATTCTGCTTCTAATTAAAGCGGCAGTGTGGTTCATGGCTTGTCAAGCAGATTAATGTGCTTTTCAAATCTGTTTTTTTCTTTCTTTTCTTTCTTCTTCTTCTTCCCCTGTAGCTGCCTGCTTGTCTTCCTGGGGTTTTTTTTTGGGGGGTGTTGTTACTGCACCTGTATACAGAGCCAATGAAAAGGTTTTGGCTCCCAGTGTGCAGGCTTGGGAGAAGTGTTGAAGAGCCAGGGGGAGGGGAGAAGAGCTTGAAAGAAATCTGCTCTTCACAAAATGACACATCCATTTGCGTTCTCCCTTGCATTTGAGTGACGTGCTGGCTTTTTCTGATGGCGTGGATGCGACGTGTTTTGGGGTTTCGAAAGCTGTGGCCCCTCCCCAGTTTGGTTCTCTTCAGGATGGGACCATCCGTGCTTTTCCCCTGGCTGAACTCCAATGTGGCAGGTCTCACGTGTGTCACATTGGTGGTATGTAACTTCTGCAGTACCAGGGGCTGAACTGGCGCCTCGCCAAGGAGCCCGAGGGTTGCACTTACATTTGCATATAAATTTACATGGAAGTTTAATTGAAGATAAATGCACATGTTTTTTATTTATCCAGCTCTGCAAGTGCACACAGAGATTTACTGAAGAAAACCCCCAAACCCAATACCACCACCCCCCAAAAGCGAAACCAAACAAAGCCCAATACACCAGCCCCCCTGCTTTAGACTTGTGCAGGATTAAGGTTGTAATTGGGGCACAGACCCTGTCAAATTGACAAGCACCCAGCAGCTTGAGGCCCTGTTGGCCTGCTGCTCTGTGTCGCTACATCCCCTGCCAGGCTGCATCCCCATCCACAGAGTTTGCCTTCATCCACCCCTGCTTGTTACAAAAAGGAGTAGAGGGACCTCCTGCCGTAAAGCTGCAGTGGTGCAGCTTTGGAGCTCCCCCCACTCTTCTTATCTGCAGGCAGCCTGTGCAGTTGCTGTATTCCTTGATCGTGGAGTTACAAGCTGTAGCCCTGAGACCAAATAAGTGTCTTCCTTCCTCTCTTACATGATATACAGCCATGGTAGGCTCCGTAGGCAGCTTGCTGGAAGATAAAATTAATTTTCGAGTAAAGCACGTTGGAAGGAATAATCTGAACGAGACATGCACGTTACTGGGTTATAAATTAACTGTAACTACCGAGGAAGAAAGATACGGGCATCACCCAGCTTGGCTCTCGCAAACCTTTTCATGTTCTATTGCAGTGTGCATCGATAGCCAAGCAGAAATAAAGTAAAATGGTGCAGATCAGAACAAAACACAATTACGAAACTTCTCTCTTGTTCTGACAGAATTTGGTGGGCTGATGTCAGCTCTGAAACGGTTTAATTTTGCTCATCTCCAAGTACTGATGGAATAAAAAGCTCTCCAGTAGTGAATCATGCATTGAACAGAGGGCTAGAAAAAGGAGTGGTATTTTTTGATAGTTTCTTATTTTGTTTGTTTTGTTATTGTTTTTAAAGTGGGTTGAAATTGAAGAGGCCAAGATGAAAATGTAAAATGCTTGTGAGGTGTCGGCAGGTGGGTTTAATGAAGGAATGCGTAAGCCACTTACATATGGGTAGAAATTAAATGGCAGAAGTGTGCAGCATAATAAGCTGTACAGAAGAAGTAAATGGAACGCTGCTGTATTTAACCTTGCCGTACAATAGGTCGTCCTGCTTCTCTTGTGGCTCCAGCAAGGCTTCTGACATGATCCTGTAACCAGGGCAGGGGTGAACGCGAGGCAAGGAGGCATTTAAGCCAAACTAAAAGGCAATTTCAAAATGGTTAAAGGGAATTTTATTTTCACGGCGCATAATTAAGCTGGGAACTGATTGCCTTCTGTGCAGGAGCATCCTTGGCTCTTTATAAATCAGTCTTCATCCCCTGCAATGCACTGTTCATTAAAATAGACAAACAAAACTCAACATGCACATTAAGTCATTTTATCTTAATCAGGTTCGCTGGTTTTTGTTTGGTTTTTTTCTTTAAGCTTCGTTTCTGGATTCGGGGCCATCCAGCATGGCTGTGGTAACTTCTGCTCTGAGCTGTTAATGGGCAGCGGAAGCTCTCACCGAGAAATATAGAATGGTTGAGAGCATGCAGAGGGAAGGAGGAAAACAAAAATGTTACGAGTCTGAAAATGCAGGTTTCCTTAATGCTTAAATACATAGATTAGAATCTAAAGAGTACAAAGGTTTTGACAGTGAAACGTGCTTTTAAATATTTTTTTTGAGTTTGTGTTTGTGCATTTATCAGGTAAATTACCGTAATCTTCATCAGCTCACTGAAAAATGTTCACTCTCAGACAATCCACATAAGCATTTGTAGTAAGTACATGCAAATCAGTGCCAGTATCAACTCTTAGGTTAAGCAGAATTTAATTTGCCAGATCAGAGGTAAAAGGAGAGAACAAAGCCGCAGCACAAGAAATAATTTAGGCTGTTGATCTTGCAGCTCCTTTCAGGATTCTAATGCAGGGCTGATGCATGTATTTGGGTTAGAGCAACCTATAATGTCAAATAGCCCAGTGTGGGGTAGAAATTGCAGAAATCTAGCGAGCAAAACCTGAACAAAGCCTTGCCCTTAGGAAGATTTTTTAAAGTACAGTGGAAGTTCTGCTAGTGGCCTTATGAAATATTTCTATCATTGTGGCCAGTTTGATTCACGTTTGGCTACAGATACTACCCTCCCTTGCACTGTGATTTATTTGGGGTTTTTGGTTGTTTTTACTTTTTTAAATCTGTGAAGTAGCTTTCTCAGCCCCCGTTTTTCTCTAGGCTTCGAAGAGGCAGGAAGATTTGTCCTTTCTAAATCCACTTCCCTGCGTAACCCGTATTAGAAGCACGCATCTTGGCATAGCTGCTGATGCAGAGAGGTGACAGCCATAGCTGCATACCTACTTGCAGATTGTTCTTTGTTGAGCTCAGTGAAACAAACCTGCTTCTTTTCCAGTGGATTAGGTAGGCCACCTCATGCATGCCAAGTCTAGACCTGAGACTTGAATCAGTGATTCATGAGCTTCTGCATGCCACTTCCTTGTTTAGGCGGATTTGAGTGGCCTTCATCCCTCAAAGGCCTGCCTTTCAATCTGTGGTGAGGGTAGCATCTCTTAAGCCTAAATGTAGGTGCTCCATCCTCTTAATAGTTGCCTGTCTGGTGTAAAGAAAGATGAAGGGCTGCATTTTTGCATCTGTATAAGTGGATCCAGCCAGATGGCAGGATAGATAAACCATCTCACAGACAAAGGGAAGACATCAGTCCCCAACATCTCTTCAGCTTTTATGCCTGAATAGTGCCTGTGTGCTGTGGGTGTGTGTCCCATCACACCACAGGTGTGAGGGATGGCAAGACCCTTAGGAAAGAGGATGCAGCCTGTCACTTCTTTGTTATTGAGAGAATCCCGGTGTCCTCCTTTGGGAGAAGGAGAGCCAAAAAAAAAATCTTCTGGTAAGTCAGGTCTGTCTGTGTCTCAATAAATGTCTTCTCTAGGCACTCTGCTATGTATAACTCCCTGTCATGAGTTTGTTTGAATTATAATAGAAATGATCCTTTTTTTTTTTTTTTAATTCCCTTTATGATCCCAAAGGATCTGAATGCATTGTCCAAGACACTTTATGTTTCTGATTTTCAGAGGTGTTTCTTCTTCGGCTTGTGCGGTGACATGATTTGCTGGCACTGTGAGGTGCCCCCCGTGCTGTCAGGGCTGGTTTTTGTTCAGCTCTGTGAAATATTGACATTCCTGGTGTTGGCTTTTGCTGGTGTTAGCACGCATAGAAAAAAAAGGCTGATTAAAGGTTTGCCACATGTTGCTCATCTGCGTGAGTTTTCTTTGTTCTGTGACTTTGGGCAATCCTGTGTATCTGGCAGTATTTCTGGTTTGTGAGAACAGGGTCTGTCTGTCTTTCTTGATTCGCTTGGAAATGTGTGTGGTTTCTTTAATGTAGTAATTTTATTGAACAATTTTAAATGCAGTTCATACGTGTGTATTATATGTGTATACTTGTTAAAAAGAAAAAAAAAATAGTAATGCTTTCCAGAAGGGGAAATAGGAAGAAACACATCCAAACTGAAATACTATTTTCCCAAGGGATTTTCATAGCTGTTGAAGTAATTCTTTCTTTGTGTTTTCCCTCTGTGTAACATGCATGCCTTCTCTCTTTTAACTCCAAAATGTAAATTACTGCCATTATGTTCTGTGTTCCTTAGAATTCTTGAAACATTTGTCTCAACTTAAATGCTAAGTGCCCCATAGCCTCTGAAGCCTACTAGAAATTGTGACTGGTTTCCCAACTCTTCCAGGCATTTCTTTCAGCTGCAGTGGTTTTTTGCCTTTATTTGCATTTTAGCAACATTGGGCCTGAAGTGAATTTTCCATCATGGAAACTTACTGAGGAATGGATAAAATTGCTTAAAAATAATAATAATATTAAAAATATCTGTGGCTCATTGGTTTTTGGTGAGTACAGAAATTGCCTCAAAATACTGCAGTCTTTTGAGCTCAAAAATATATAAATCACAAAGAGCTATTCATCAATCAGTGTTTCATCTAGAACCAGTGTTTTGCAAGGAAGATCATTCCAGCCTGGTATTTTTACGTGTACTGGAAAAAAAACAATCCCAACCCTGTGTGTTAAAAAATAAGTATTTCTAAGCTCTCCCAGACCTGAGCATCATGTTGCAGCTCTGAGGAAAGTACAGCTGGAGTGATAAGAGAGGCAGCTGTGGTGAAAGGGGAATTGAATGGAAAGGTTTAGCTTCATTATTTGGGGTGGAAGGGCTTTTTGGACTTAAAGACATAGAGGAGCACTTTCAGGTAGAGTGGAAAGTAGTCATCTACAGAATTTATCTCTTTGGAAATGGAAAAATAATCTCAAGTGTGTGTCTCACAGATAGATACAATGATGTGAATGTTTGAACCAAGTTTTTGTAGAAAACAAAATTAAAGATTTGAAAGTATTTGTGACCTTAAGACTCAATGATCTTTATGGGTACCTTCCAGCTCAAGTTATTTGATGATCTTATGATCCCCAAGGATTTTCTAGCAATAAGCAGAATGTATTTGTCTTGCTTGTTTCATGGGCTGCTAAGTAAAGCTAACCTTGTCAAAGAGGGTACATACTAGGGAGCCCAAAATGAGTAACCTTTCTGGGTGGCTGGATATGGCTGGGGGCTGTAAGCTGTGAATCATTAGCTTGAAATTAAAATCCACTTACCACCTTTTCTCTTTCCAACTAATTTAGGCAGCAACATTAGATGAACTGTTCAGTTCTCTCTGGTGTCAAAAATACAATGTGTTTGTTGCAAATACGGCAGGGTTTTTTAAATGCTTCCACCATACAAAGCTAGATTTCTTCCACAGAAAAATATTTTTCTGTATTTTCTATTTCACGGATCAGCTATGAAAATATTTGTAAGAATCCAGACTAACCAGTCTTTCCAGAGGAAATATTATATTTAACAGGATTTTCCCCATTACATGTTGTGGTCTGGCTTGTGGGACGGTTACACCTCAGCTTACAGGTTTCAGCCTCCTTGCTGTAATGAGTAGCAGTGCCACCATCTCCCACCTTACCTGTTGGGATCACCGATGTCAAGGTCCTACATGGTTACTGGCCTCCCTGACTTGCCAACAGAAACATTTAGAGTGGGACTTCCTGAGTACCTCCTTGTGGCACTGTGCCATTTCAGAAAATGCTTAATGGGAGGTAAAGAAATATAAGGAATTGATTTGTACTATTTTTAATAAAGCAGTGTCTGGAGGTACTGATGCCTGGGGGGGAAAATCAGAATACTTCTAGAGGAACCAAAGGGGTTCCAGATGTCTTTCCTTTTAACCCAGACCTCTAGCTGACCATGCCTTTCTTGTTAATTCCTCGTAATGAGTTACCTAATTTGGTAGATTGGTGAAGAAAGGCCTGGGGATGAAATGTATCCTCTTTGGAAACACTCTTCTATTTCCATCAAGTACTTCAATGTGAAGGCAAGGTTTAAAAGAAAAAAAAAAAAAAACTGAGAAAAGTGCAGTTGTCATAGAAATAAAGCTGAATTCTGGCACTGCTTGGCTTTGGAAGTATAGTTTTGGACAAAGTTGATAGGTTTTGGCTTGCTGGCCCAAAAAGTAACTCCTGTGGAACAGCTGAATGAAAGGAAGGATACCATAAAGGGAAACTAAGCCTGCGAAGAAAATGCCAACACTTCTTTCTTCCCCCTGTGGATTGCAGCTCTGGATCAGCTAAACAAAGGAAAAAAATATGTAAGGGACTTAAAAAGCAATTTTCAACTTCCAGTTCTGGTTTTAATCTTGTGCATCCTTCTGTGTTTCCTTGCCAACACCTAGAGGTCTTACAAGTGCTAAAGTGTGCAAGATTTCCAGTGGTGGTAATCATATGTCATGAAGTTTGCTTGATAAAGTCGTACTTGCCAAGACAAAAAAGCTTTTAACAGCTTTGCCTGAGCTGAACTCCTCTGGTCCTCTCACTTCCCATGCAGACCTAAAGGAAATGCTGCTATTGGATGTGAATGTGCAGAGCCGTATGATAGGCATCACCAGGAATAGTTAAGATACAGTGAGTTGCAATCAGTGAGTCTTCCTGGATGTGCGCGAATTTAGAGGGTGTGCAGGTCTCTTGGTGCTGCCTGTCTGAGGAGGGGGCTGGCAGGCTTCTTGGGTGCCTCTTTCTGAGCTCAGGGTTCATAACAGGCTGCTTCCTGCCCGGTTTGGTTCCTGGGCAGATAACATGCATTTGATAACCTCTTCTTTCATTACTGGTTTATTTTTATATTCCGTTTTTAAACTCCACTCTATTACTATTGAGTAGCAAGTGTGTATTCAGGGATTCTTTAACTTCAGCGTGACTTTCTGCTGAAATACCTAAGTGTAACCCATCATATCCACTTCCCCTGACATCGTGGGAGTATTCTATCTGCTTTTGGGTGAAATCCTCAACTGATCTCCCTGTCTTCTGCCTTTGACTTCCAAAGAGTCAAATTTTATACCATGCATCTTTTTGGATGTAGATGACGTCTCATTTTAAAAGGCTGAAAAACATTCCTCCCTTTGCAGCCGTTACGGTGATTAGTGTGTATGTAGTAGTTATTGTGTCTGAGTTTTCCAGTTTTGTGCCATGTGTAAGGATTTGCAGGTGAATTAAAGTGTAACAGCGCAGAATTTGTTGCAGTCCATTTACAGACTTCTGGTTTTGTCTGGTTTTCCAGCAGTGTTGGAGATCCTTAAGCAGTAAAGTGTAGCAGAGGATGGGCAACCACATTGCAAAATCCCTAAATTAATTCTTATTTTCCTTTGTTTCTAACCATGTTGTTTCCACAGTAAGAAATCTCTTTGCATTGCTATTAATGGGAGCAGGAACATTAATCAGATTTGCAGGTTGTGCCTTACCCTTCATCTCTTTTTCTTGCTGCTCCTGCTGCTCCAGCTCCTGTTTTGCATACCATCCCAAGTGGCTCAATAGCCCGTCTGGTTTTCATCTGGCTGTGAGAGGCCACCTCCATGCTCCAGCCTTTATGCTAGGGCTGGAGAGTCCCCACTCTGTGTGGAACCGTGGCTTCAAGCCAGACTAAATGGGAACTTAAAAAAGTGGTTTCCTAACTGTTCTATAATATTGAATGAACGGTTGATTACAGGGGCTGATTTGCAGTTCTGTTTACGTGAGAGGTTAGGCTGTTGTAGCTGCATTTCCTGACTTGATTGAGTTTGCAACGATATATGTCAGTGTAAGATCACAAAGGTATGATTTCAGCACAGATAAGCATTGCCTGCTCTGGCTTTAAGCTAGCAGCAGAGGTGTAAAGATAGGAAAGAAATAGAATGCTTGAGGATGCAGCAGCATGGGTTCCAGCTTGGGTGAACAACTGGAATGTGAGCCAGAAGGGTCGCCCTGAATAAGTGGTGGTGGTGGCTTGGTAGCTGAAGCCTGTGCTGGCACATCCTTGCTGCCGCTTTTACTTAAATTAGTTAAAAACCTGTACAAAATCAGACAGGCAGACGTGAAGATCTGTCTCAAAGGTTCCTTCAGCTAAAAGTGTGACCAACAAGTTGCTGGTTGCTTGCATTGAGTATTAGAAGGCGTTTCCATACAGCTGGGCCTGGAGAGAGCTCAGCTGTTGGCCTCTTAAGCACCTTAGCTTCCGCATTGATGCAGTGCTCTATCCTCAGGTTAGACCAGATTGATTTTAGGCATTTTCTTATAAGTCAAGTACATTTCCAACATGCGGTGAAAGAAAGGTTTGCCATGAATTTCTCTTAGCTCTGCCAGGAGTAGCAACGTGAAAGCAACTTTAGTACTTTCTTTTCTTAAAAAACCCCAAACAAACAGAAAACCAACCAGTTGTTCTTTGGGAGAAGAAACTTGACTGTGATAGTGGTCACAGGACAAAATGGATGCCAGTCCCCTTATGTATAGTGTCTATGAACTCTACCTACAGATCTTCTGGTGGTTTTAATTTTCAGTTTGTACAAGTGGAAGAGACAGCCATAAGTTGCATTAGCGAAACATACACCAAAAAGGAGGTAAATCTATTGGAAATCTGTGGGTTGCATTCTTATAATTTTAACATATCTGACTTCACTTTGTATATATCTACTTGCAAGGGTAGACAGTTGCAGGTACTGTCTGCAGTTGTGCTATTGGAGTATTTTGCACCGGACCAAGTATCTGTACTGTAGGGGTGATGCTGAGAATGGACTAGATAATCTGACATCCTTTGGGGGAGGTTTTGGTAAGCTTTCTAGCAATTGCATGCTTTGCCCCTCTCCCTGTTAACTCCTCCTTCCTGAAGGTGTAATGCAGAGAGATGCCTGCCAAGCTTTTGCAAGAAAATCTGGGAAAATGATGGCAAAGCATAAGCTGCTTCACAGCTGTCTTGAATGCTGTTGTCGGTGGAGGCTGGAAGTACATGAGCAGAAACGCAGTGTGCTCTGTTAGAAAGGAGGAAATCGGGTGGCAGGCCTGGGTAGCTGACAGCCAACATGGGGTATGGGCCATCCTTGTGCTACCTGGCGTGAAGAGGAGAAAGACAAGGATGAGGTGAAGGGAAGAGAGCTCTAGGCACAGTGACTAGACATCCTTCCGCCCTTTGCCAGAAGATTCATAATCCATTGTCAGATCTCAAGGAAATTGGAAAGAGGGGTAGGATTCTCAGAGGTAACTCCTGGAAGCGGCATGGCTGAACTGAGGAGTGGGAAGGAAGCTGGTGGCCCCTCCAGAGGGGCAGTGGCCAGCAACTGGCTACTGAGTGCTGTGTGCCAGCCAGCAGGAAGCACAGTGTCTGGAGAGCTGAGCACATGGGTCCACATGAAGTCAGGTCGTATTAATTCAGCTGTTCCCGGAGCAACTTGTTTTAATTAAGTCAAATTTATGTCCATGAACACGGTGCGCAAGATAAATCTTTTACTTGTGTCTGGTTTGGTGCAGCAGCCGGGAAAGCTTCTCTGGGAGCATTGCCCTGCCTGCTACCCACCAGTGGGCAAGAGAGTGCCCATATTTCCAGGGCAGCACCCAAGCCTGATTCTGATGAATGAGTACTTAAACAAACAGCCTCACTTTTATTGCTCAAATGCAGCAGCTGGGCCCAGTAAGATGCTTGGCTAAAATGGAGAGATGCTCATTCCATTTACTAATTGATTTTGCTTTTGAACTTCCTTAATGGTTTTATTTTCAGCTATGTGTAGCAGTAGAGAGAAGAGGGAGAGGGGAGAGAAAGAAGTAAAAAGCAAGTGAAGCCATTTTGTATCTCCTTTCTGGGCCAGCTCCCCCTGTGGAACACCCCGTGAGTGGGCTCATGTGTGCGTAGGGCAGGTTTGTGTGCACTTTCCTTCCCAGTAGCAGGGTTCTAGTGGTATGGATGGATGCTTTGCCTCTTGCTTCTTCCACGCCCTATGCAGCTGGCCTCAGGAGTGGAGCGGTGCTGTGGTTTGTCAGTGGAATGGGTTTCTGGTGCTCACGTTCAGTGGCCTTTTGTACACAGTGGCTCTTAGAGTTTGTGGATTGCTTGGAATTTGTGTGAAGGCACAAGGGGATGAGGAAGTCTCTGTTCCCAAGAAGTGAAATGCTGCCAACCTGCTCCTGAAGAGGCTTAGAAACTCAAGTTTCACTGTAAGCAGAAATAAGCTTTTATTCCTTTCTTCTTTCAAGTAAGTAGTGAATGATCATAGCGTACAGTTGAGGAAATGAGCCCATGTGGAGTGTTTAATATGTGCTATGGGTGAAAATGGTGGAAACCTTTTCTACAACCACGAGTCTCCTTCCTCCCCATATCCTTCTGTACATGGTGTCTCCCCATCGTGGTCCAGGACACTGCTCCAGCTACAGTCCCCTTCCCTCCTCCATCCCCAGTCCTGGGAACAATTTGGCAGCCAGTTTTTCTGGATGTTGGTTTTGATGTCTGTCCTTCCCTGGCTGTGGCAACTCTACAATATGTGCATGAGCACTCATGCCAACTACTTCTGACTGTGCCAGTCATTATCATGAACTCAGCCCACTGCCTGGGTGACTGCTGACTGTCTCATGAGCTTTGACCTATTCTCAATGCCCCAAGTGTGCAGAATCGTGTGAGGCAGATGCTGGTGCCTGCAGCTGCAATGAATATGCCCCTCTCCTTAAGCATGGCCTAGTCCTAGTTAATTAATGTGTCTGGGGTCTTAAACCGTTTGCTAAATTAAAATAAGATTTATTACAGAACACGATTGTGGTGCCATCTGCATCATGGATGGTGCTGTGTCCTTCACTGCTTATCCTGGACCCAGCCGTGTTTCTAGTTATGTACTTCTGCAAAGCAAAGTAGAGGGATGATTTTAGCAGAGGCAGGCAAGCATGCGTTACCTTCTGGTAAGCTGACATAAAAGTGATTAATTTGGGGGTAAAATTGGACATGGCATTCAGCAGTGGCTTACTGTATACAGTATCATAATATTACGTGTTTCAATGTCTGGATTGCTTCATTTGTTAGACCTAGTTCTGCACACTCAGGTGTATGCCTCTGGTCTCCCAGTGCTGTGCTGCCCTTTCCTCCAGCCTTGCTCTCCTGCTCTTCCCTGCTCAGTAGGGCTCCACTTAAGAGTGCACTGTGCACTAAAGGCTGATTACTGTCCAAAGGTAAAACTTGTTCCCTAGGTTGGTGTTTAGCTTAAACTGAAAGCTCCAGGCAGCCTTCTCTCACCATGGCATTTTTTGGTCCTATTTCTTTTTTTCTGTTTTTTAGTTGGTATTTCATGTTTCTTGCGTTACTGAGTCAGAATCTGTTCTTTTGTACCAGTAACCTTGTTCGTTCGTTGTTTTTTTCTCTTACTGCCCTTTCCTTTTCAGTCTTTCTGGAGGTGAATTTTGAGCTTTTTCTTTCCCCTCTCCGTTTTCCACCTGCCAGCAGTTTTCAGGTCAGAAACCCATTCTGCAACAGGAATGAGGAGTTTTATTGTTACAGAAAGGATTTTCTTTGTGGAGATCTTCCCTGATTGCTATCCCTGGTGAGAATTACCAGGCAGAAGTAGAGAAAAAAGGAGCAATGGGAATGTCTGGTCTGAAACTCTGTTATTTATGCCTTTTTGTCCTCCTTTTCATTGCCTTGATTTTACATATGTGTTTTTAGTCTTGGTTCTGAGAGTTTACCCCCTTTTTTTTTTTTTGTGGTGTAAAAA
>JAOEHX010000714.1:1527-21648 GCA_025448015.1 Bolborhynchus lineola
AATGGGAAATGCTTTGTGTAATTATATGTTTTTAGACATTTATTTCTATGTCCAATTGTGTAATATCATCTTATTAAAAATTACTGTATCATCAGAATTAGGATTGTCTACAACAATCATATCCCATATCTATACCCAATCTCATTACACTGCCCAAAGAGTCAGAAACACATTTAAATGAGATAAATACCTTTAAATAGGCTGTGAGGTGGACTTAAAGGCCTAATTATTTAGGAATTTTGGAAACTGTATTTAAACATACAAATCTGAAGACATATCTCACACTAACCTGGCATGAGTTCAGTACAATTCAAATCGATATTCCCACTGCTGAGGTTAATCTTGAAAGAATATTGTGTAATCAAGACAAGAATACTGTGCAATCAAGAATGAAGCTCAACACTTTCCCTAGAACCATGAAGGAGAAGGCTTCAGTTTTAAAACTATCTTTTTGTAAGCTTTGTTCCCTGTTTCATTCTATGTTTTATTAATAAGGCATTGCTTTTTACACTGCAGGCATCTACAGTCAGGTAATAATTGTTTCTTAGTAGGCTGCCAAAAAAAGTATTCTATGCTAGTTCAACTAAACTACCAGGTGCAAAGCTCCAAGTCATCTGCAATAGTATTCCTGACTGGAATATTGATGGGATAATGCCCATAGGTTGCGACTGCCCCTCCTGTAATGTCATTATGGAACACTTACAAAGGATTCATCTCCAGCAGTACACTCCCAAACAAATTTGTTAGGCAACACACATCTTCAGCTGAGAAGTACAACTGCAACACACGAGACAGACATGCATGTTTCTAAATTCATTGGGGTTTTTCCTCATTATCTGCAACTATGCATCTGATTTTATTGTGCTATAATGTGATCTTTTATCTACTATCTGGACTTTGATTGTTTCTCTGGAAATATGCCTCGTCCCTTGCTCCCAAGAGTTTCTCCACTGAAGTCATATTAGGAGAAACTACTCACATAGACTAACAGATGCTTGTAGGACTCAAGTTTCTATTTCTTTTGCTTTCCATACTACACACACAACATACCCCCTTAATGTCATTCAATCGCTCTTTTAATTACATGCAGGATTTTTCATTACACTGTTCTTGTCTTTCATAATCTAACAAAATTATGTCAATGGAATCATATTTTGTGGCAGAAGAGGTCAATGAGAGAAGTCTCTCTACTGGTTATGCAGGTAGTAGAAGGAGACTGGAATTACCACCAGCTGCACTTGATATTTTTGACTCAGCTGAATATTAACTTCACCTTGCTTCTGAAATTTAGCAACTCATTCCAAATGCTTTGCACCACTCTACTGTCAGTCTTCCAGCTGCTGATATTAATTTCACAGGTGTCTGTGCATCTATTATCCTAAATAAAATCTTCATTCTTTCACACAACAAACTATAATGGCTTTTAATTGCTTTTCAGCCTTGATGTATAACCCCCAGCAAGCACCACAATTGCAAGGAACAGGTTCAAAACATCAATAAAGTCCCTTGGACAATAAAACTTTCATGCGCTTAGCTAAGTCTATGCAAAGTATTGGTTCCTTTGAGAGTATGTTGCCTACATCTGTTGGTTGTTTTTTTTTTTGCTGCTGACAAGATGTCCAATAACACTGCATATGCACATCACTGGTTCTGAACTGCATGTGCATCAGGGAAAACATAATTGACAATATAGCATGGAAAGCAATCATAGAGAAATCTGGCCAAGATTTTGCCAGAAACCATCAACAAGAACATTATTACACAGTATTTTCTGCAGTATGATTTTATCTTTTTGTCTTTCAAATGGCGAGGATTACGGCATTTTGACATCCTCCAGTATTTCTTGGTTTTCTATATGGAGAAAATAATCATGAAAAGGTGCATATCTCCTGTTCATACCATCAAGACCTATATATAAGTGATCAACTTTTATATAAGTGACCAACTTTTGAAACAGACCTGCATCTGTCAATACACTATCACTACTTTTATAAAATCATTTACACCTTTCGATTGAGTGCTGAAAAGATCATAAAATTAAATCGCTGTTCCTTAACTAATATAGCTTTAAAATTTTTTCTCTTCCAGTTCTTCCCTTGCCTATACAACCTCTGTTCTATACAATGGTCTCATGTTTCTTTTCTTCTTAGCAAATAATTTCCTGCCCCTTGTCTTCTTTGTAAGTGTTCACTCTCTGCTCTGGGACTGGATGAAAATCTCATCACTTCTGCATCACTAAATACAAATGGAGCTCTGAGACACTTTCGGAAAGCCTTTCTACCAAGGAATGACATTCTCATTATTTTAAAGCAAATTTAAAACTATATGCTTCAAGTACAGATATGTAAAGATATTTAAGCACTGCAAAAAAAAAAAAAAAAATTATGGTGTTTTTGTTTTTTTTTTTCACTAAAAATAGTATAATAAAGTTGTATTCAGGTTTTCTAGCTTAATTCAAATCATAGAATCACAAGATCATAGAATAGCTAGGGCTAGAAAGGACCTTAAGATCATCTAGTTCCAACCCCCCTGCCATGAGCAGGGACGCCTCACATTAAACCATGTTATCCAAGGCTCTGCCCAACCCAGCCTTGAACACTGCATGTGGAGCATTCACAACTTCCCTGGGCAACCCAGTCCAGTGCCTCACCACCCTTACAGTAAAGAACTTGTTCCTTATATCCAATCCAAACTTCCCCTGTTTAAGTTTGAACCCATTACCCCATGTCCTATCACTACAGTCCCTAATGAAGAGTCCCTCTCCAGC
Source organism: Bolborhynchus lineola (assembly GCA_025448015.1). NCBI lineage: Eukaryota > Metazoa > Chordata > Aves > Psittaciformes > Psittacidae > Bolborhynchus > Bolborhynchus lineola. The sequence goes on from JAOEHX010000714.1 coordinate 4,295, forward strand.
ATCCCTATAGGCTCCCTTCAGATACTGGAAGGCTGCTATGAGGTCTCCATGCAGCCTTCTCTTCTCCAGGCTGAACAGTCCCAACTTTCTCAGCCTATCTTCATATGGGAGGTGCTCCAGTCCCATGATCATTCTCATGGCCCTCCTTTGGACTTGTTTCAACAGTTCTGTGTCCTTTTTATGTTGAGGACACCAGAAGAACTGCAGAATCTTTCACAAGTTACTGCATCACAGACAATAACAATCAGCCGTAAAGAGTATTTTAAGGGATAGTATCAGTAATAAGTTCACTGAAATAGTCTCTCGAATGTATTTCATGTTTTCCATGTACTGTATGTCTTTTAAGGTAAAAAAATCCCCAGTATTCTCAACACAACTGTTTTGATTAAATTTACAGAATTTAATTGTTTTCAGTCAAATGGACCACAGGGGTAGTTGTGCTAGGAAGTTTAGTATTTTCCAGCTGAAATCAATAGCAAAATTTTCACCAAGTTCAATAGGAGAAGTCAAGTCTGAAGAGAATATCATCAATCCACAAGCTCAGAAAGCATATGTTACCATTTAAACTGGAAATACATTTTCACAGAGTGCTTTCATCCAGATTTAGGTGACAGGTTTTACATCTATTGGAAAGCCATCTTTGCACACTTCTTTTTAGAAAGTGTTCTAAAACAGTGAGTCTTAGATATTTTTTTGCCTTACGTCGTGCTTTATGATCCAATCAGGGTAATAAGGAATGTGAATGCAATCTAGATGCACAGCCAGCATTCTCAGACAGTTCACACCATGCTATTAAAGAGTTTCTGGCTCATTTTTAACAGTATTGCAACAGACATGTTCCTGAATTTTTTTTATTTTCTTCGTTTTTAGGAGTGTGTTCTGCTTATTTCAAGGAAACACCCAATAAATGTGCTAATGATCATCTTTTCTCTAGATAATTAAAGAACTGTCCTGAGAAATATCATGCATTTGTTCAGGCTTTTATACAATGATTACTAGCAGATATCAAGTGTTTACAATGAGTATGACACAAATTAACCTAGAGGTAACCTCATTACTGCTGTGTGGTTAAATGGATATGAATTAACATATGTGCCCATCTAAATTTGAAGGTGGGAATTGTTTATCTTGCTGAAAGTGGAATGGTGCTGCTACTTCCCAAAAAAGAGACAATTCTATTCTGTGCTACCTTAAGAAATCTGTTAAAAACTAAATAGCTGACATAAAACGCAGGTAAATTTCGGGTTTTCTACACCACTTTCCTTCCACAGCTTCCTTTCTCCTCTCTGTCTTTCCTTTCACCACACATATGTACTTCTGCTTAATGATATGTACTTGCTTTCCACATTCTTGGTCTTCTATTACCGATAACCTACTTCACAGCAGTTCTGAAGCCTAATTTATCACCTCTGAGACTCTGATGCAAAGACCTATGTACCTCAGAATTTATCAGATGTATAAAATAATTTATCATATATAAAACTAATTTGAAAATATTCCAATAATGTACTACAAATGCTTATGCTATTGATTTGTAATTAAATACACTTGATAGGTGTTTGACACAATTACAAAATAGGCGGTTGATATTCTATAAAAACTGATAGCAATTTAATAGTTCATCATTTATAATATAATAATTTGCTTTCTGAGGGGTTGCAATGGTTGTACTGCTTCAGGTTTAAAAAGGTAGTTTGACTGCTACTCTGATTTTGGCTCAGGGTGACAGTACGGAAAAGATAAGCAATAACACACAAGAGCACCTAGCCCCGTGGTTTCCAAATCTATGAAGAGAGCCGCTAAGGAATACAACACAAATAATGCAATAATAAGCTATTTCTTGACAATAAATCTAAAACTCTGATATGGAGAGAGCTTAAGAGATACTGTATTATTTGTTATCATTACAACCTAATCTTTGTATCAAAATTTAGCTTACTTTGATGAAGACCTATGGCTAGCAAGCAATGGAACAAGTGAGAATATCAGAGCCTGCTGAAATTGGAAAGGTACCAAGATTCAAGTGATATGTGGGAAAGGGTGAGCCCTAAAACGATTTTGAAAAATGAGATTTTTTTCCCCTCAAGCAGCAGAAAATGCGACTTATTCAACATTATAACCTGAAAAATATTTTAGGGCTCTTTAAGAGAGGAAGATCTGCCTAACAGGGACAGTTTCTTAGAATGTTATAAGAAGAATCTTAAACAAAAGAGTTTCAAGGTTAGATGTGTCTTTGCTTCTCTCAATGACACATAGATTGTGCAAGTAGTGCAATACTTTTAACTGTTTCTTTTCATGGACAGTGTCCCCATTGGCTTAAGAAATTGGGGTTGCTCAAGCACTTCAGTATGCTCAGGAGAAAATCCTCAGTACCCATCAGTTCACACTGATGTGAAGTAGTCTCTTAATAGCTGTCTACTTCTTGGAATTACATTAAAATGGTTCTTTAATGTGCTGATTAATTTGGCATAGGAATGCCAAACAAATGGATGCAAAGTTATCAGTATACATAATTAGTAATCTTGAGGTGTGAAACCTACATCTGCCCTAAACTATGATAATACCCCAATACAATGGTAGCAGTTTCAATGACAGTCTATGTTTAAAAAAATTTAAGCTTTGAGCTCAGCTATCACTCAGTGATGTAGCCTGTAACAGTAAAAAAAGTTTACTTCCTCAGAACTGCTGGAGAATTCTGCAAAACTCAAGCAAATTGCTACATGCCAGGTGCATTCACCCTAACTTTCAACTAATTCTGTCCACCAAGTGGTCGCTGTTGGATAGATGTCTGTGAAGATCCAAATTCTGTCCACAAGAAACTACACTAATTTTTACGGGGTGCTCAGACAGTCATGGATGCCATATGTATCTTAGGTGCTTGTACGACAAAAACGGAAACGCTGTAACAGAAATAAACAGTGTCACTGACACTGAAATATCCCTGTTAATATTAGACACATTCAGCTAAGGAGAGTATAAATCAATGCTTTTATAACACTGGAAATAGCATTCCCTGGGAATAAAAAGGTGTGACACCGGTGTTGAACTGTTATGTTCAGAAGGAGGTAAACACAGAAACTGAAGGTAATAGGCAAAAGAAGAAAGGAAAGGAATATCACAAAAGGGCAAGTCCTAGAAAATGAGTCTGTGAACTCTGATTCATAAACTTGGTTGGATCTAGCTACAGCAGCTGAAGAGATTGCTGTTCCCAGCTGTGATGCCACAATCTCTCCTAGAGGCTAAGGACATCCCTCAATAACTGCATCTCACGTGATGTTTCATTAGCACTAATCTCCACCATGTTAGGTGAAAGGATGATTTTTTTTGTCAGCACGACAAGGATAAGGGCTGTGGCAGCCCAGAAACAAGTGTCCCTTCCATCCCAGTGTCCCTGCAGTGCATACAGAAGAGTGGCAAAAACACTCCAGTGTAGCTGCAGCTATGCTTCTGAGGGCTCAGGAACTGAAGTTCTGAGTTGCAACAGCATGGAAGAGCTCAAACCCACACACACAGCAGGAAGAAAAAAAAAAAAAAAAGAAAAAAAAGCTTCCTCTTAAACTAAAGTAAAGATAGGAGATTCACAAAGAGAAAGACAAGACTGAAAAGCAGTTTTCTCAGTGTGAGAACCAATGTGAGAAGAACCAATGTGAACACCATGGACTTGGTACATGCTATCCAACAGTTAAGAACTGATGGGTGCTTCCATGAAGAGGAAGGTATTGGCTGGAGGTCTCCTCCCAAGAAGGTCTGCTGACTACAAGCTTCCCACAGCTCTGATCTGAAATGGTGATCTGGACTTTAGTCTCTGAGGAGCTTCTAGTCTAAGAAATTGCCCTTTCAGGCAGTGACCTAACCCATTAAGCATGAGCAGAAGTATCCAGTTATATAATTCACTTTTGTCTAGAAACATTCTGATGTCATCTCTAAAAAGAATACCGTAGTAATAGACATCTCATCTTATATTTCACTTGTATGGTCCATATTATTTCTTCTCATTTGTATTTACATCAAGCAGGTTCTGTATCAAGGAGTATAGCTTTTAAGCTCCTAGAGGCAGCCATGAGAATGAACACTTTACGTCATATTTCCTAGCTAGGAGACTATAGTCTAGAATCATTCTGTGATCATTTCTGTGTGACCTGCAGTTTCCTAGAAGAGATAGGTCTACCCAGACACTTGTCAGCTCTTACATCTGCCACATCCTGATTCAGAGAACGGTGCTTTTACTGATAATGGTTGCAAGGATGACATATAAGGTCACTTAAAATCAATCCAGCTCACTGTAGGTGCCTGACAGATAATTCTCAGAAAGATGTCAGAAACTGTAGAAAGAAAGGCAGGAGATAAGGCGGCAACCAAAACCTTCATCAGGCTTCTGCATTTTTCAGCTTGATAACCTTCTTTTGCCTAGCAGGTACTTGCTTTAAGTCTGCACACAGAGTTCACTATATGTGGATGTCTGCTCATACTGTGTCCGGAGTTGGTAATAAACCATCTGATACAAAAGTGAGAACATTACAGGTACCCAATCATGGAAAGATAAGAGATTTACATTAGGACACTAACAGCCATGAGATCAAATCCTGTATGTTTTCAAAAATCTTAAACTAACTATGTCTAAGCTGTCTTACCCGGTGAAATCAATATCATTTTAATCAATAAGAAAATTTGGGCTGCAGATTTTTTTAGAAGGTAAGAAAGCTTTAAAAATATATTAATAAATTTTGTACTTTACCATGCAATTAGGAGACATATTCTCAAATGCTAAAGGCATCAAGTGATTCAGTGGAAACTATGAAATGACTAGGACTGCCTACAGTAAAGGCACTTATTTATATGCTTCCTAATGAATTAAAGCTAACTAAGGCAACACATTACACATTGCCAAAAGTCTACTGAAGAACACCTCAACAGAAGTGTTCTTCTTTTGTTCCAGCATGCTTCCTGCAAGCAAAATATTCACTGTCACTTCTGTGCATTAGTTTCCAGGCAAACCTAGTACTGATCAATAACTTCTAAGTTTATGTGGTGTGTATCTTCAGCAAAGATCACTAACAGCATATCCAAAAAGTGCGTGACCAATGAAATTCATGTGAAATACAAGGTTGAGCATTTTACTTGTTGATTTGGTTTGATTTTGTTGTCTCAGCTTCATGGAGGCATCAGGTAATTGGGCTTTCATTCAGTTCTAACTCACTTTTCAGTTAATCCTGCTTGGCATTCATAATATTTACATATGGACAAGAAGAACAGAGCAATCACAGAAATCTGCAAACATGGAAAAGCTGTCATTTTTACCACAATAGCATTTGCTGCATGGATAGAAACCTAAAACCCAAACTTCAGATCAGTTATGCAAGTATTTGCTCACACTTTAACACTGAATAATATTGCAGCAGGCGTACTAGACCTTTACTGATAATACTGCCAGCATGACATAAAAATAGTCTACAATCCATTTTAAGATCAACTTAACATGCCAACCATTAATTTACAAGAAACTCACTAACTGAGAAGACAGAATTGAACAGAGTTCTATTTTCAAATCTTTCATCTTTTCCCTTTGTGTTAATTGGAATTTGCAGATTTTCACTACATCACAAAGCTTAGACACTCAAGAAATACCAGCGAAAAAAAAACATGCTTTTAAAAAATAATCACAATGAAGTTTTTTTCAAGATTATAGTATTCACCTGCACATCATTTTTCCAGTGCCAGTAGGTCAAGATACTTGGGGTACCCTAGTTATTTGGAGGTTATATACATTTTATCAGGCAGAAAGGCAAAACAACTTGTACAAATGAATGCTGTAAAGCAGTTAAATCACTGAGTCATTCCACCAAGATAGTGGAATATAACTCATCAAAGCAAAGACAGTTCTGCTAATTTAGCTTTTGCATGTATATTCTTAAAAAACCTGCATTTTACAGAGGAAAAAGCAAATGTGAGCAAGAACTCTACATTATTTTATCTGTTAATAATAACTAGTTAAGAAAGGATATCTTTTTGCATCTTAGAAGCACTGGTGAACATCTTGACTGCACAAGTAATATTGAGCTTGGTCTGAAATATTGCTTTATTTTATTTAGTTCTACCAGCCTATTAAATATCACAAAGCATTTATAAAGTCATCATGCTTTAACTCTAGTAGGCTGCTAAGCCCCACAGAGCTGCTCACACACTCACCCCCCTTTGGTGGGGGAGAGAACTGTAAGGGTGAAAGTGAGAAATCTCCTGGGTTAAGGTAGAGACAGTTTAATATGTAAAGTAAAACTTCTTTACAATAATTAGTGTGTTATCAACACTTTTCTGCTCACAAACCCAAAACATAGCACCCTACAAGCTGCTATGAAGAAAACTAATTCTACCCCAGAAAAAAAAGTATAAAAGTAAATACAGCGTAGAAATATTTGCGAAAGACTGAAATATTTGGAAAATGCTTAAAATTAATCTTACATAAATTTAGTGGCAAAACACAGTGCAAGACAAATTATTTTCCTCAGCTTCCAGCCAATCAGCTGGCTTAGATTCTCATTTGCATGTCAGTGTGTACCTATTTCAAGTACCTACTAGTATATTAATAATTTCTGTCATTTTAATATACTGGCACAGTACACATTACCATGTAGTAGTACATGAATCTAATAGCTGCTTTGTTACCAATTTTTTTGACAATGCAATTTTTATTTTGTCTCTATGGATATATGTCAGTCTGCAATACTGTGCATGTGAATGTCCCTTTGGATGCACCTTTGAACTTTCTTTAGGATTTGGTTTAACCCTGAAAGTAAAGGATACAACAAAAAAACCAAAATGTCAGGATCTATATGCTAGCTTGATAAGGTTTCTTGTGAACCCTGTAATTCAGAGGTAAACACTAGCAGAAGAAAACCAAATTGAAAATCAAATCAAATCAAATTGATGCTAAAACGGTATCCCACAAAGATTTTCTAAAAGACCTCATGAAAATCTCTACCAAAAATTAGTGCTTGCTTAAGAGAGAAGAAATAGCTTTGAAAGGCTAGTCAGAAAAATAATCTTCCCTTACTCTACAATTCAGGGTAATTGACTTCCCATTATAGTGGTATATACTCATTTTCCTCCCTATCACCCAAGAGTCTAGTCTGAATAACACAGTTTTCACAGAACCATTAACATTCACAAGAATTTAAATGTGTGCCTGTGTCTGTGTTCTTACCTGAGCAAGGAAGCAAATCTTAAAATCTCATCTTATCTTTTAGAACATCATACAGAGTTCACTGTACCTTGTAATTTTAATTATACCAGAATTTCTCCATACTTTGAGAATGAGCTAGTACTTCCCCTACTAACTCACAAAAGAGGAAGAAAAAGAAACAACTCTTTAAAATAGTATTATTACCAATGGCATCTTTGTGGCATGCTTACAGTTTTTAACCCAAATTAACTTTTTTTTTTTTTTAAATTCATCACAATACTTCTTTTATATTCATTTTAATATTTTATCATACCTGCCTACCTACTGAAGCATTTCATATTAACTTCAGCTCCAGTACTGTCCTCCTTTTCTTAACAGTTCCCGATATTTATCCTGCACACAGATCTCACAGGCTGTATCATAAAAAAGATGATAGCGTACCTGAGAGGTGCATACCAGCTTGGGACATCAGCCAACAATTAACTAATGTAGATCCTGAATAGTAAAAATCATACTTAATGCAAGAGAATAAAGCAGGAATTTTGCAAAATCATTTATTTTCCTCTGTGGAAAATTACAATTTTCAAAAAATCACATTCCCCTTCCAAATGACTCCCAACCATCTCAGCTAGCAGTAACTCATGAAAGTGAACAATGTAGAAAAGGTGGTTGTTAGGAAAACCCTTTTCTTCCAGAATTTCTCTGCTTTGAAAATGATGCTCAGAACCTAGTCATAAGTGTTCACCATTAACACTACAAGACTTGATCTTTATCATGGGCTTAACATACTGCTGCGCAGGCACAGAAAGATGGGTACCATGCCTTCTTGCCTCCCCAGGCACTCTAATGGCAGTAAAGACATTTGCTGCAGCTTTCTCTGCTTGTTTTTCCTCCCTCCTACAAAGATACAGACTGAGTCCGCACCCTGGCCTTCTCCACTCCTTCACTTGAAGTGTCCATGGAGATTACACAGATCATATGAGCCATATCTCTATTTTCAAAGAAGCTGTAGCAGAAGGGGAGTATTTGTCCCTGCCTGTGCCCTCTTATTTGTTGCATAGCAGATAAAGATTAATTTGATTAATAACCAAATTATAAAGTTGGTGTTTTTTTAATAACTCTGGTTTTCTTTCATTAGGACTATCATACAGTTAAGTATTTCAGAACACAATGTTTCATCTTTTTCTGTTAATATTTTCCCTTTCTCATTTGTATTAATATTCTACAATCTCATAATTGTTTTTGACATTTATTCTTCTAATTCTTCCCTGTGATCTTGATTTCTCTCTCAATTATCATTTTATACACATGATGAATCACTTCAGGGTCTGCCCATTCCAAAATATTAATCATTTAATTTTGTAATAAACAAGTACTTATGAAAGAGTTGCATATAATTTTTTTTTCTTTTAAGAACTGTATTCCACCAGAAATCCATTCTTACCATTCTATAGCAACACATAGAACTGTAACAGACCTGAATTGCGGGGGATTTTAAGGCTCTTGTGTAGGTAAGGCAGAACCAGCATTCTCTGGGAAAACGCAGGAACTGCTGCAATAGCAGCTAGCACACTGGAAATTTAAAACACAGCCATCATGTATCACAGCATCTTTGAGTCTCTTCATTGTACAGGAAAACAAGTAAAGTCTTGTCCTATCTCTTCGCTTGTCTTACTTTCACTGAGCTGGAATGATGGAATTCGTGGTTTGTTTATGTCATTAGTTCATGAAATCACAACAGAATGACCTCAAGTGTTTAAATGTCTAACCACCTGACTCACATCTATAAAGCCATTGAGTTCCTTAACTGGGTAAAAGTTAGGCAACTGCACTTTGTAATTTCAGTCCACGTCCTTTAGGTAGTAACTAGGCCAAATCCATCCTGAGACAAAAATGCTTTGTTTGGAGAAGAGATGATTCTTTTACTGTTTGCTATTGATATTTCGGCTGGAGAACCTCCCCTATGAGGACAGGCTGAGAGAGCTGGGCTTGTTCAGCCTGGAGAAGGAAGCTCTGGGGAGACCTTGTAGCATTCTTCCAGTACCTAAAGGGGGCCTACAAGAAATCTGGAGAGGGACTTTTGACAAGGCCACATAGGAATAAGACAAAGAGGAATGACTTTAAATAGAAAGAATGGAGATTTATATTAGCTGTAAGGAGGAAGTTCTTCACTCTGAGGGTGATGAGACACTGGAACAGGTTGCCCAGAGAAGCTGTGGCTGCCTCATCCCTGTCAGAGTTCAAGGCCGGGTTGGGTGGGGCTTTGAGCAACCTGGTCCAGTGGAAGATGTCCCTGCCCACGGCAGGGGGAATGGAACTAGATGATCTTTAAGGTCCCTTCAAATCCAAACCATTCTATGATGCTATGAGTCCATGATTTCCAACAAACTATTGTCTTGCATTTGTTCAGATTGCTAGTTCTGCTTATATAAACAGCCTGCCTGCGAAATGCATATCCATGGTAACTGATTTAATACATAATCAGACTGCAGTGGTGTTAACTTGGTGTCATTAGTGTCAATGGCAGATCTCCTACTGATTTCAATGCTGCCTGTAACATTGCTGTTCTTATAAATTGCACACAGAACCCTAACTACCATCAGCATTACCAGATACTGAGCATATCTAAAATATAAGCTTAATAAGGTTTCAATATCAGAGAATTACATACTATCATTTCTATGTCATTGTCTCTGGGACTCTGTAGTTGACATACATATACTGTGTATCTGATACATATGGAAGCATTTTAGCTGGACCCTGGTATTACTTATGATTCTCCGGTACTTGCAGACAGTGCTGGATTAATCTCTGCTATTCCTCTTGCCTTTGAGACTGTTCCTCCACACCTTCCAACCATCAAATTAGTATCTCAACTTCCGATGCCTCAAGTGCCTTCATCTGACACAGCCATTTATTGATTGCATTATTTATGTTACTGATGCTCAGCTATAGCATTAACTCATTATTCTTCCCAACTGCTTTTCCCCCAGTCCAGTCAATGAAGAGAAGCCTTGCCTTAATTTTAGTAATATATGAAGTCTGGACAGGTTAATCAAGATGACCAATCAATTGCCCAATTCAATACCAATCACAAGGCCCTCTTTGGAGGCATTACAGCAGGAAACCTTATTGCTCTGTTACAGCTTTTGATGCTATCTGTTCAATGATGTCAACTACTGTTCACTACTTATTACTCCACACCCTTTGAAGGCTTTCAAAAAAATTTCTTTTACAGTGACTTAGCACACATTTCTTCTGAATTACTCACAACGTCACATCTTAGTTCACTAATTTTCCAGTAAATCTCCCCACTTTCCTGCTTTTCTTTGATAGACAAATTAATACATTTATGAAATTTATGTTCAATGACCTCACTGGTAAGTCTAAGGACAACTCAAACTTTTTTACTATAATTAATTGTTGATTTGTGGCTGGTCAGACAGCACCAGTACTAACTGCCAGTTATTTCAATGAAAATACATTGGGTTTGGGGGGAGTGGAGGAGAAATCACACAAAAGAACGGTTTCAAGAAACAATATTGCAGCATTTTCAAGGAACTTCTGCATGACATAAAACACTGTGCAGTATTTAACCTTCACATTTGCTCAAAATAGTCCAGGAGCTAGTAAGAATACCATGAATAAATTAATCCTAATTAGAAAACAACTACATCCTCATTGTTACAAAACTACCAGCATTATAAAACAAGCATATGAACAGCACACAACTTCATCTGATTCATACTACCATAAATTCTCAGTGTCTGTGGATCTTAGAAGCTTTCAACATATTCTGAAAGGTCTTGGGTGTAAGGATTTTGTGCATCTGATTATATATCTAAAAGTATATCTGTTACCCACTGTACTAGTTGCATGAACAGTTCTGAATATATTGTTTATGAAAAGAACATACCCATATAAAAATGTGTATTTTCCTCAAAAAATTTTTATATGGTTAAAAGCCTAAAGTCAAGTTTGGTTTGAGATATCTCCCAAGGAATTACAGAATAGAAAATTTTATTTAACACCGCCACATACCACAGATCCAAGCACACATACACTTTTTTTGGATAGACTTGATTTGTACTCTGCCAGACCCAGTCCTGTGGGTCCCATCTGTTTCTGCAATTACATTACATAATCTTGAAGTCCTTCCATGAAAGATTATCACATTACCTGACAGAAACTAACGATAAATAGGATCCATAGGCCACCTTAGTTTAGCTTGCTGAAGAACAGCGCAGATACCTGCAACAGAACTGCCATTTTCACAGAGGATAAGCAAAGACAGGTCAGGAAGCATTCTGTTGTCAGTGAAGACAGCATACCTATGTTTAGAATGATTAAACTTATTTTCTGTGCCTAGCTACAGAGGACATAGAAAAGTGTTTTCTCTGCAGCTCTTTCTTTTTCTAATATAAGTATTTACCTTTTCGGGAACCAGAAACATCTTATGTCATGAAGCTTTCAATTCAGTGTGTGTATGTATGTATGCATACAAACCTTTGTATTTCAGAGGACTACTGAAACTGAAGGTATAAACATCTGCAGGAAGCATCCTGATATACCAGAAGGACTGCACGGAAAAATTCAGTGTATAAATCTGTTTAAAGACTGGTAAGGAATTTGACCTTCACTTTCAGAGTTCCTGTGTAGGCCCAGAAATAATAGGAATTACAAACGTGAAGATCTTCGAGCACCACCTCCTACATTTCCATGACAGAGGGATGTAGAGGCTGTGTTCAGAGATGGATTTCAATGTTGGGTCAATCAAATTAAAATATTTGTTTTGGCAAAGCTCAATTAAAGACATATCATCTAAGTAAGCCCCTACATTTTGTGCACTAGTATACAGGATGTTTTTCTGCAGAAACATAGTAAAATTTTATTGAAAGAAAAAACGTTGGTAAAAGGTTGAAAAAGATAATTGTAAGGACATCCTCAGCCTATGCTGCTGGGTTTTTTTTTCTCAAGATCTCATATCAATATTCCAGTAACAAGTAAGAAAGCAAAATTAATATTCTGTAATTAAAGTGGGTAGGAAAATACATAAACAGAATGAAAATCAAATTCTTCAAAGTATAAAGCATGTGGAATTTTCTAGCAAATGAACAACTAACACTAAGTTTAAAGCAATGCTACTGATAAATGTACATCGGATATATTTAGGAAATAGAAAGCCATGTTTAGTAAAAGGGAAATATGGTAAACATTTTTAACAGGTCCATTCTAAATGGAGAAGAAAACACAGTCATCCTAAAGGCAGCGCAGTGAGCTTTAAGTGTGATAATTTCAAATTATAGTGCATTGACTAAGCTAACATCCAAACCAGAACAGTTTGACGGAAACGATATAAAGTGAAATAAGTGGGATACTAAGTTGTTTCTATCAATACTAATTATATGACTACAATAAGGTTGAATTAGTTGACTGCATAGTCAATATTCTGAGTAGTATGGGGTTTATATCTTAATTATTGTGTCTTCTTTAACAGAACTAATTAAAGTTTTACTGCTGTGCTATAGGCTTAACCTCTTTTCCTCTACTCCTTCAAAGTTTTTTCTAGGGTTTTTTTTTTTCCTAGTAGCAAATTATCTGAGGCACATTTAGTTAATCTGAATCAATTTCTACTGGAACTACAGTTCAAGTCACTCATGCTTAAAGAAATATATTATAAATTCAGATATCCAGATATAAAAAAGAAAACTCAACTATAAGAAAGAGCAAACTCTGCATTTTCTTAATTGTAGCATAAGTTTGTTTCACTGCAGAAAGTTTTCTACTTTTTATAAATGTTCAAAATAAAAGAAAAAGAAACATCTAAGTAGTATTATTCTTTTTAAAGTCAGAAAGCCAAACGAAGCTCTGTGGAAAAAAAAGGAATTATACGAATTATATATACAATTTTCAAAAATGGATAGTTTCATGATCTGAGTTCTGTTTCCCTTAGAGCAATTATGAAAAGGTTACAAATTAATTGTACATTTACATACAATTGAATGAAACCCAATAGTATTGACTATTGTGGCAATACCTCCTACAGATGTCATAAACATTGCAAGGAAAAGACTTTCAAGAAGAATGTCCCAGAATCCTATTTGTCAATTTTAAAAAAATAAATGCAAATGCAGATATATTGAATAAAATATCAAATCTTTTCAACGACACTGTGTATTACAGTGATAATAAATTGGCTGAAATTTATTTGCATTATTCCACTGATATTAATGAAAACTGGCCTTATTTTTTTTTTAGGACAGAAATCATACATAGTTTTCCATGTAAATTATTTAGTACTCTATCCACTTGCTCCTGTAGGAGATCACCCTCAGACCAACTTAAGGTCTTTTATCGAACATATTAAAGCAAATATTTTTCTACTTGTTATCTTTGCTACAAAAGGCAAAACTGAATAGTTATGAGCAACTATTAAAGTCTAAAATCTCTATATCTTTTAAATAACTCAATTCCAGAAAACTAGAGTGCTACTTTCTGTAAAACACAGTCAAGAAAATGACCTAAGAAGAAATATCTTAAAAAAGTAAAATCAAAATATGATCTAAATATCTAAGTCTCCGTTTTCTTCACGTATCTCACAAAACTGTTCAGAAATATCACCTATACAAGGACACCTTCCTTACTTTAACGATCTATGAAATGTAGGTGATATTTACAACAATTAAAAAAGTTACATAAAGCTGTTGAAAATGATAGCAGTAAAGAAGCAGCGGCTGCAAAAACCATATGGACAAAGGAAGAGTTAGGGAGCAAAATAAAATTCAGAGTACAAAACTCCCATTTCTGTTTTGAACATAATAGATGAAAGGTTCGCCTCGGCAGCATACTCAGCATACTAATTTTTGTGCTGGTCTGAGCTGGGACAAGCAACAGTAATAAATGCAGCTGGTTTTAAGGTTAAATACAGCAGACTGATAACTCTCATTTCCATCAAACACTAGGCTATAAACTTTTTACTGACTCTTCGTACAGAATAGCGAAGATGTATTCTGAGAGGTGTATGCCTTGATGTGTAAGGAAAGAAGCAAGTTGATGATGTGATTGTGTTACTAGGTGACATGCCATTTGCTTGAGTTTCTTGATATTTTGCAGCCAGCAGACGGAACTGAGAGGAGAAGGTGCTCATAATCCTGACATATAGGACATTTCCTTCACTATTTTCTTGGGTCTTGTAAAACGTTTTTGACAAAATGGAAAGCAGTGTTTATAAAGCAACGTGAATCTTCGTGAGTGAAAAAAAAAAAACAAACCTCACTGAAGAATAATTTTAATTTTTACAGCCTTGACAATATCCCATTAGCTTAGAAGACAAAAATACAAGAAGTCATACTAAACTTTTATTGACAGGGTATGAAGCGGAGCAGGGAAATATTAAATTTTCAAACTGCATTCAATTTCAAATCAAGATTTTGTAGAAAATGCGTTTTTAAATAGTGGTTATCCTTAGCTGTCAAAACACTGCTTATGTGCTGTCTGGAAAAATTATCATTCATATTCATTTGTCAGTACTTTTCCCACACTTCACAGTCAGGCACCAAGAATGTTATAGTTCAAGTTAAAGTTGTATTTTGACAATTTTATTTATTGCTCCTAAATACCAATATGTAGACAAAACTTTCCTGATTCTTTACACTGCTTGCATGTTTTTCAAAGCTGTATTTCAGGTAAACCCTTTATAAAGTTGTATTTGGTAGGGGAATGGGAGCTATTGTTAGGAAGGAGACAGTGTACGTCTTTTGATCTGTCAATTTAGTGATTTATATTATTTTTCTGACATGATACCATATAGAATCATAGAATCATAGAAACATAGAACAGTTAGGGTTGGGAAGGACCTTAAGATCATCTAGTTCCAACTCCCCTGCCATGTGCAGGGACACCTCACACTAAACCATGCCACCCAAGGCTCTGTCCAACCTGGCCTTGAACACTGCCAGGGATAAAGCATCAAAGAAAGCTAGTCTACAGAAGCCTGACCATCACATTTCAGGGAACTTGCTTCGCATAATGTATCTCCATTAGTATTTCCATACAAGTTGTCAGTATGTCAGTTAAAGGTATTCATGCATTTCCGTCACTTCATATGATAAAATGTCAAACTTTCTATCCCACTGAAGACAAAAATTTACACTGTTTAATGTAAAATCATGACGTGCACAACCACAGGATGACAATATTCTATAAATGGGTAGCTGGTATCAGACTGAAATCCAGAAATTATAGTCTCAGGTATAATGGCTTCATTAGAATGTTCAAACAGTGTCTCCAAAGCTGATTTTCTTTCCAAAGTACCCATGCATAGAAAGTACAGCAATAAGACATCCCCCTGCTATGCCTTTCTGAATAGCAGATTAACTGCAGAACTAGAACGATGTCAATTTGTTTCAAAATATTGCACCAAAGCTTTTGAATGGATGAGCAATTACTAACAGAGGGTGCAATTATAACGGAGTCACAGGGAATGCTTTAATATGGTTCTTCTCCATGTACAAGGAACAACAAGAAAATGTAATGAAAGAGGAATAATGAGACAGTTGGGTTTGACAACACCTTGGCAGCTGTCACTAAGAAAGTGCATTAGTTCAGTGGAGTCCATTTTTCAAGAGATCTTCTAAAGAACGATGAGAAAAATTAGTATCTTGTCAGAGGGTAGCTGGAAGCATAACCAACAGTGGCTACAGAACATTTATTTCAATCAAAACAAAATTTAATTTTTATGCTAATTAACACTAAAAAGTCATGAGCAGTTTTAAATATAAAATCTTTGCATTTCTTCTCTTCATATCCCAGATCTCCATTTTGGTTTTTGTTAGCTCTTTGGAGATGATACAAAAATCTACTCACTTGTGACCTCTCTTTCCCACAAGCTCACTCAACAATTCACTCTTTTGTTTTTGAATGAAATTTTTACAAAGTGCTTTTTGCCATTTGTCACATTAAGGTGGCTTAATAACATTTCAGCACTTGAATAGGTTCTGCCTGGAGCCAGCTGGTCCGCCTAGACAGGTTTGGGAGGAAGAAAATTAAGTTTCAGAAGCAATGGGCCAAATTCTCCTTTCAATTATCCATTGTAATCACATTATGTGCAAAATCAATTTTTCAATGCTCTCCTATGTTTTACTAGTAGAATCAATAAAATTGTCTTTTATGATATTCAAATGCTACAACTATGGCAAATGCTTTTATTAAAGATAAACACCTGCAACAAATCGGCCAAACAGAAAAAAACTTAATCTAGGCTACTGCTAAAGTTCGTATTTTGACAAATGTTTTTTCTTAAGTTACCAAAAACTACAAGATACAAAACTATGAGCTCACACTGTACTGTGCCCAGTTCTGGGCTTCTCAATACAAGAAAACATGTACATAATGGAGTTCAACAAAGGGCCACTAAAATGTTTAAAGGGCTGGAGCATCTACACTATGAGGAATGGCTGACAGAGCTGGAATTGTTTAGCCAGAAAAGAAGTCTCAGGGGGATCATGTTAATGTGCATAAATACGTGAAAGGAAGGTGCAAAAAACACAGGGCCAGGCTCTGTGTGCTGGAGCAGAGGCAATAAGAACATGCTGAAAGGAAGGAGGCTCTGCCTGAACAACAGCGAACACTTTTTCACTGTAAGGGAGAGCAAGCACTGGCATAGGTTGCTCAGAGAGGTTGTGGAGTTCCCATCTTTGGAGATACTAAAAAGCTGTCTGGATACGGTCGTGGTCATGGGGCTCTAGGTGGCCCTGCTTGAGCAGAGAGTTTGGACCAGATGTCCTCTGGAGGCCCCTTCCAACTTCACCCATCATTTGGTTTTGTGATTCTCTGAGATATTCATACACTTTGTACAAAACTATCAAAAAAAGATGTGAACAAAAAATATCCAACACCACAAGCTGCTTCTTCAGCATGCTACTTCTAAACCTCCCAAGTAACAAATTCTCTTTGAAGTGGCCAAATAACTCACCCAAGAGAAGGAAGGTATCAGCATACCTAAGTTGATAGTATACTTTATACTTGAGGCATTTTACTGTATGTTTATATTTGAGGCATTTTATTAACAGGCTTACAATGATTTACACTTTCAACTATAAAAATGTGAAAAAAAAAAAATCCATTAAAAATTAATTCCATCTTTATGAAAAACTTTTTTTTTTTTTTTGATGAATTT